>JAANBC010000009.1:0-182162 GCA_014621405.1 Stylonectria norvegica | reverse complement strand
CGGGCGGGAGGCGACGGGAAGGCCGCCGAGATCACGGAAGTTGGGGACGCCGGCGACGGGAAGGAAGGGGGGGCCAAGGTCCGGCATTGCGGGTTTGGCGAGCTTAGAGGAGACGCTGTGCTGAGACTTTTCAAGGCGATGCCTTGCGAAGAAAGACAGTATAGCTGTTTTCAATTTGGAGATCTTTAATGAAACGCGAAGTTGCATTCTCGATTTCTTCACCGGTTCTTTGGTGTGTTTGGCGGGGACGGGAATGCCGAGGCATCACCAAGATCCTTGTTCTGATGAGTTGTTCCTGGTCGGCGGTCTGCGGCCCGGCTGCTTTATTGCCAGCGGTACCGGTAGAACGCTCGTTGTATTTATTACCATGAGGACTGGGAATTTTCCTTTCCCTTTTGCTTCACAATCTCAATATGCTCATGGGGTTTGCTGGATTTGCCATGCATACTTATGATGGCTGGCTACTGACATTTAAGATGGTCGGCAGAGTGGAGATTGCCCCAAATCATCGACCCTATACACTGATGGGATCATGGCGATTCGAAGGAAATATGAGTAGAGATGTATGCTAATGAGGGATTTGCTCCATTGACGGTAAATAAATCTAAGTCTAACGCTATGTTGATGCTAACCATCCTTTCCCGCTCCATGTTCAAACGCCTGTCAAAAACTGCCCTGCTACCTAATAAGAGAGTGTGCTGCTTGTCTAAGTGTCTTGTTTTACAAATGCTCTCCTCCCACGCACTACCACCCTGTAACCAATCTCAGAGGGAACCATCTTACAGACTAGCTCGTTCTTTAGAGATGCTTCTCTCGGTCTGTTGCGCGCTGGGGGTTACGAATAACCCGATCACTGGCCCATCGAAAACTTGCAATCATTGCAGCGGTAAACCTGGCATTGAGGGCACGCTTCGTCGTATCTGTAAGAGTACCAACCACTGTGGCAATGGCACTGGCTCTATCAGCTGATGCTGCTTTATGGACATGGTGAATCTCGACTTACACACTGCCAATACGATGGTGTTCTCATGTCGAAGACCTGGGTCTGTCGCTGGACGATAGCGTTGTTGCTGCTATGGACCGATTAGAACCCTTGATCTAAACTCGATAGCTAATAATGAGCGCTGGCGTACCTGTTGCCTCCGGCCATGATGATGGTTGTTCGAGCTGATTGAGGGCTTGGTTGGCTTAGAGATGGTTTGTTCGTAGTCGGTTGATCTGGATGTAAGTCGAGATGCAGGATACTGTGCTGTTGAATGCTACGATATTGGATGCTGTGATGCTGTGATGCTGGTCTAACTCAGTTCTACGTTGGGGGCAGTCTTATACCTTTTATCCTACGAGTTTACAACTACGGGCCTCCCATCCTCGTTTCCACCTCGTTGCAAATGGATTTGTACTGCCACGCATCTCGGGATTACAAGGCGTGCGTTGGGAAGTTCGGTGGTCGTGCTCGGTGAACAGTGGAGCAGCTTCCGAGGTGAAAAGCTCAGGCTCATTCTAGTTTGATGGGACTGGGATTGAATGACTGGCGGATAGCAAGGCCAAGCGGGATCATAGAGCAACATAAGGTGGCTATGAGTTGCCGTAGACAACTCATTGGACACTGCCCCAGGCCACTACTTGCAAGTGAGGCAAGCATAAGGAGCTCACGAGTAGATTTCCTCGGTAACGCGAGGGGGAAGGGCGGTGGCTCCCGTGTAAGAGTTGGAGCTAGTGCTAGCCAGATAGCAAGTCGAAAAAGCCTAACGGGTATTGTGAGAGAGACGTCAAATGCCATCCACCTTATTCCCAGTGAGCTGTCCAGAGGACACCATGAGCCGGTGGGACTTGGAGGATGAGTCAAGCAGAGGAAGCCCCAGGGAGGGTTCTCAGCTGGGAGGGTTAGTCGTTGGGATCCGGTAATACCAAGAGCAAACAAATGTGCCTGGGCTCAGACCTAATACGCTGACAGAAGCGCCTTGCGAGTTGGACATAGGAAAACGCCGATGAGCGACGGGCTGAGAGAGAGTCGAGTTGGAGATTCTAGGTTGCAATTTGCAAGGCAGCTGTCTAACCTTACGCTAGCTGAGGCACGAGACAGCAGACAAACATTCAAGGTCGAGATTGCCAACGGTTCCTCGGGCGCGGATATCGTATGCGGACGCAAAGAGTATATTTCGCGAAAATACCTCGCGCACTGAAATTAAGCGAAGCCACTTAACCGCCTTGGCATCCCGTGGAAGTTCGGCAACGTTTCGTTGGGAGAGCAAAGGATCCATGTGAAAGGAAAGGAAAGGAAAGGAAAGGCGATGAGGCTGAGTCGGCGAACGGCGTTGCGAACTGCTCACGTGTTTACCAGCACCAATCAAAGAGATTGCGGTTGGAGTCACGGACAGGGAGTCCAGCGAAACATTGCAACTAGTACGTCATCGACGCTGTGAATTCAAGATCTGGATCAATTAATTTCAATCAGCGCGACGACTGCGCTCATCAGTTAATACCTCACGTCACCTCATTTAAGCAGCCAAAGCCAAGGTAACTGCTGCTACGTCAAGACCAGGGTAGAAACTTGCAGTCAAGTCCTGGTGGCCATCTCCTTCCCTTCCCGCCTCTGCTCCCCAGAGAACCCCCATCCACTCTGCAATCCATCTGACGATTGCTTCACCCAAACCTCTTAGACCCGCCGCCTTTTTTCCACCTCCACCTCCACCTCCTCCACCTCGTTCTCATCCTCATCGCCTCGCCTCACCTCGAATTACCACCGCCACACAGCATCGACCTCAAACTGGAAACGCTTACTCCCGAAGCCCACCTAATAATCACTGCCAGCAACGCTAGACTCTAGACAGCCGCCTAGCTCCGCCGTGTCGCCGTGTCGCCGCCCCGTCACGACTAATTCCGTATCGCCAGCCTCAACAACAAGGCTCCCGTCGTCGCAGACACTGTCTTAGAGACCGTCGCAATCGCCGCGGCCGCCAAGGCGAAACTGCGCAGCCATGGCTCTCTTCGGCCTCACCATCAGCTACCTCGTCTTCTCCGTCCTCCACCTTTTCTTGTTCGCCCTCGCCCTGGCCACCTGTGGTCTTTACGGCACCGATCTCCACAAAGCGCACGAGCACGATAAATATGCCGACTCTAAATGGGTGAGTCGCTGATGCACTGCTACTACACACGGAATGTCGCATCGTCTGTATAGACCGATCGGCCGAGGAGTCTGTGTGCACATTACTACCCAGTGGGAGGAAACGAGATCAACAGAGGAGGCAATTTCCAAAGAGAAACATGACTGACTGAAAACCATGTAGATCTACGCTGTGGTCGTTGGTAGTATCTCGGCCGTGACCTGCGTTGTCTACTTCATCCCCCCCATATTGCGCGTTGGTGGCTTCTTTGTGGCGATCTGGGACTTTATTCTCTTCATCCTATGGATTGCTCTCTTTGGCGTCTTTGGAAAGGTTGGTTCCCTCCCACTTACACCCGGGTCGCGCACCCGTATATGTATCGTAACGACGATCGCTGATCCGCGACACATCCGCACAGTTGTTCATCCACGAGAACCCCGAAGGCGATGGTGGTATCAAGCGCATGAAGAACGCCGTGTGGGTTGACCTAACCAGTGCCCTGCTTTGGTTGATCGTAGCGGTGGGAGTCCTTGGCTATTGGTTCAAGAACCGCGACACGAGATCACGCTTCACTGGCCGGGCCCATGTCTAGGATACGGAGCTTTATTAGGAACGGGAAGACGAACGCAGATTGTCGGAGAAGCATCCCACGACCCCGGCGGAGAGACAAAGGGCACACAGGCACAGGGCACCAAGGTCACGGAGGACACCAAGGACGCGTAGGACGCGCATGCGGTAATGAGGAGGGATGTAAGCTCTCCATCTCCCCATGGGGATGGAGACCCCCGGAAATATCTGGGAGTTTTGTGTGCCAGCACTCAGCAAGGCGTTTTGACTGGTCGGTGCTGCGATAATGTTGGACACCCGCTGGGAGGGTTGCCTGCGAATGTGTCCCTGTCGTTTAGCTGTTTGGCCAGTCTGTCGACCGACGCATTACTTTGTGGGGATGCTACTTTGGTACTCTTAATTCAATCTACAACATTGTACGTACGCATTTTGTACAACTGGACGTATTCGTACATGCCCTGTATCTTCAACATGTACGAATGATATGTGTTTCTGGGACGCATCTGTATTCTCGAGGATATGTGTTGCTTGTTTGATACAACGGCGGTGTTGCGCGGAGTCATGTTCGCCGCACTCAAACAGCACGAGCGACGCAGATCAGCCAGTCCCTTGGTGCAGATCTTGCCCTTCCCACCTAGATAACCCGCTTTGTCGCCGCAATCTACAGGGAGAGGATGCACAGCGACGTCGAGATCGAACCATTACGGCATGGAGGTTGGAGAGGTGGAGGTGACATTTGAGGGTGGACTCTACAGTAAGGGGTCAGGGGTCCTTTGAAGGAGAGGGGTTGAGTGGAGGGGGCATCAATCACACGGAAGTGTTTGCTGGACCGGAAGAGCGAACAAGGGAATAGATCTTCTCCCTCGTCTCTTTTCGTGTTTCGCACGTCTCGCACGTTTTCCACTCTTTCCCACTGGTTAGAGCACAAGGGACAAAGGGCCTTACGGCAGGTATCCGTAATTAGGCGCCGTCTTGGAGCGACGCCATGACGTAGCGAGGCGAGGACGTCTTTGGAAGAGGTCCCATTTGGTGCTGGAGATTCCCCAATCTCGTTCGCTTGGTGCCGAAGAGCCATGGTGTTTAGAGTATGGTCCGGTGCGGATCAGCTCAGATCAGGAGCATACGTCAAGGTCACCGTTATTCATTAGCTTGCTAGTCAACGGGTGGCTGAAGAAGAGTTTGCTCTTGTCTCTCTCACAACATCATGGATGCCAGGAACGTATCGTTTGACTGCCGACATCCATATTATACATGGACCCTTAATAAGGCAAGAGTAGAAACGTAGGCCGCTAGGGAGACGATCTCCACCCGATGATGGCAAGATTGTGAAGAGCGCCGACGCCCAATTTGCCAAGGTTGAGGCGCTTCTTGGCGTTGGCGTTGGCGCAAGAGGGAAGAGTTGTCGTCATTTTCGCAGAGCCCACGCGGATGTGGATACTCCAGGACTCTGGAGACGAACCTTACCCACGGTCAATATCCAGTCGTGCTAGACTGGAATTGATGTATTCATCGTTGCCACTATCAAGTATCCTACTTGTTCTATCACGTGTGTTTGCTGGATACTCGCGGTAGGCGTACATTAGTGATTACCTTAGGTGGCAAAGGGAGGGGCCGGGGGCGAGTCTAGAGACCTGACGTCTACATGTAGGCTCTTGAGTAACTGTACGATTGACGATCCCTTTCCTATGATTACCTACTAGTACCTAGCTAGACAACTAGATTCTCAAGGGCACAGCAGCGGAGTAATTATAACAATCCATGTACGAATAATACACATCCGTGAATCCATGGTTGCCTTTCCGAAAACCGAAGTCATTAGTGGCCCCCAGCCCTGTGGTGATGATCGGGTGCGTGCGGGCCTAGTACCTCATCGCTAGCATCTCCTGTCTTGAGGTGTGTGAGGTGCGTGCGAGCACCACCCTGCAGCAGTGCAGATGCAGATACTGTTGACTGTTGAGAAAGGCGTCTGTCTCAGTGCCAAGTGCCTAGGAGTGGGTTGGCCATGTCAGCTCGGTTGGAGGCGCGCAGAGAGTATATAAACATACACTCCCAAATCTCAAACATACACTCCCGCTAAGCCTATTTAAGGGATCCAGCCTCGGCAAATGCTAAGTTATTTATTAGTTCTGATTTTTCAGTCACCTCCCTCTCTTTTTTTCTCTGATCGCATATGCTCAAATTAACAGCTACTAAGCCCCGCAGAGAGAGCTAAAAGATTTGAACCGAGCGAAGCGAGAAAACGGGCTTTCACTGACTTTGATTCCTTAAATAGGCTTAGCGGGAGTGTATGTTTGAGATTTGGGAGTGTATGTTTATGTACTCGCGCAACAGGGTTCAACAAAACCCACTGCTTCGCACCCAACATCCGTCACAAATAAGCGCCCACCAGAACCTGTCAAACGCATCCGCTGACCGTCTTTCAGCTGGGCTGAGCCTTTTGCCGATGGATGGCTGCCTTGTTATCTTGTTGGCTCTTCACAAAAACCCAGCTGCAGCACGCGGTGTGATATCGATTTGCCTGCAGTCTGTACGCAGCCTTGTTGCCGAACGCTGCTGAACACCCTTCTTCTGGACGTTAGATCAAATGTGACGAATCATATTGGATTTCCGGAGAGCCTCATGCACTTACTGACTATCATGTGGTAAAATGAGGGTAAGCTTGGCTTTAAGTAGTATATGGCTACCACCCATGTGAAGTAGATGCTTAGTTAGATAGTCTCAATGCCCGAGGTAACGGGAGTGTGCGAATATAAATCTTCGTTTGCTTGATCACTCACCGTTCCGACTCGGCCAACAACTCCACCATTTTGGAATGTTATCTCAACACGGCTAGCCGTATCTAGAGCCCTATCCCGGTGGCTTTCTTAGCCTCTGTTTACTATCCGAGACTCGCAAATGTTTTCTCTCCCTAGAGACTCTGCAACGTGTTCGATGACTCAAATTCGGTGTTGACTACGTATTTACAGTCCCCAAGTACTCTCTACTCAGCCCATCCTGCTATCTCTTACATTTCCCAACTTCAACGCTCTTGGATGGTTCACCTTGCCATTGATAGAAGAACCTCAATCCCCCCAGATATAGACTACTCGAGTATGGATCTCAAGCCATTCCTCAATAGGCGACAAACTCACGACCAACATGAACACTCAACCAACACCCGCAACATCAGGCGGTTACACAGCCGTTGATCCCGAACAGCGCCCCTAGATCTCATAACCAACATCGATCCGGTAGGCTTCCGCCGCCCCGGAACCTCTGTCCAACACCAGAGGAGCCAATGGCGTAAGACTTTCGTCTCGTCTCTCTGAGACCCAGGCGTTGGAAGAGTCCGTGCAACTAGGATCCATGATGATGCGTTCCACCTGGGTTGAGTTGCGAGCAAACTTCTATCGGATGTGGGCGACGAACCCGCATTCCTGAATCCTCGAGTCAGGGAAGGGGAGGCCGAGCTCATGGCATCTTTGAGGGGAAGCATAAGACCTTACTCCGCCTAGAGTTCTGCCTTCTGCTCCTCTGCTCTTGAACCTGACCTTCTCCGAATATTTGACTTCTTCAAACATGGGAAACGTCGTGCAAAAGCCGGAAAGGCCAGCCATTGAGCCGTCCATCGCAAGCCTCACTGAGCTTTCCAAAGCCATCGAGGAGAATACACGTATTCTCACCGCTGGTCTTCTTTCCAAGGGTCTCGAGGCGCCATCTTTCGACGTAGGTGGTCTGGCAGACTTCCCACTCACTGAAGTCGACGCCGAGACCCTCAAAGCAAGAAACGAGCTCATTGCGTTAACCAAGGAGCTACACGACCGTGTCTTGGGACCTCGCGAGGGACTCAAGACTCTGGCTTGGGATGTTGGTTATCTTCCTTCGACCTTGTCTTGAGTATAGCATCTGACGTGGCGTAGACCGTCAGCTATATTCCCCTCAACGCCATTTGCGACTTCAAAATTGCCGAAGCCGTTCCTCGAACCGATAGCATCTCGTATCCCGACCTAGCGGAAGAATTGCACCGCCGTGTAGGATTCAAATTCTCAGCCACAGATCTGCGTCGCCTTCTTCGCCTCGCCATATCCAATCGTCTTTTCTACGAGCCCAAGCCGGGTTTCGTTGCCCATAACCGGACTTCTCTTCTCCTCCTTGAAGATGAAGCCCTCGCAAGCTGGGTGGGCATGTTCACCGTCGATTTTCTTTCATCCATCGCCTACACCGTCGAAGCTATGAAGAAATGGCCAGCCTCTGAGGAACCTAACCAGACCGGTCTCAATATTGCCTTCAACCACGACCTCCCCTTGTTCGATCACCTTCAAAAAGATGAGGCGCGCGCAAAACGGTATGACATGGCAATGCGATCTCAAAGCGCCCGGGAGGGCTTCAATGTCTCCCACACCGTCTCAAGCTACCCTTGGGCCAAACTCGAGACCGCAACAGTCGTAGACGTAAGTTAACACTCACATCACCTCCCACCTCAATCTTGCTAATAGCAAACCCAGATGGGCGGTAACGAGGGCTTTGTGTCAATAGCCCTCGCCGAGGCATACTCGTCCCTGTCCTTTGTCGTACAAGATCTCCCTGGGATGCGCACACCCGCCACCACTGGCACAGTGCCCGATCATCTCACGTCGCGCGTAACACTGACGACACACGACTTCTTCAAGCCCCAGACCGTTGTCGCGGATGCTTACCTCTTCCGGCACATCTTCCACGCCTTCTCGGATCGCTACGCCATTCAGATCCTGAAAGCTCTCATACCGGCGCTTCGCTCAGGGGCACGAGTTATCATCAATGACATGGTGCTCCCCGAGCCCGGGAGCGTTTCCGCGTTTGAGGAGAAGGGGGTTAGGACTATTGATGTTCTGATGCAGACGGTTTGTAACTCGAGAGAGAGGGATGTGGAGGATTGGAAGTTTGTATTCCGGCAGGCTGATACGCGGTTTAAGTGGAAGGGCGCGTGGAAATCAAGCGGAACGCCGTGGTTCGTAGAAGCTATTTGGGAGCCCTGAGATTGATCAACTACTAAGAGTGATACTACTAGTACGTATAGTAGCACTTAAGGACTTTAGTATCAGAGGACCTACAGTAGCTGGGTACTTTGATCAAATTTCAAGCTTCATGAACCGCTGTTTTGGAATGCCTGTAGTGCTGCTAAATGTTCGTTCAACACTTCGTTGAGATACCACGGAGACGATCGGGCTGTGTTGAGGCTGCATGGTAGAAAAGGGTTGAAGGTTTCCAAAGCGGCGGCACTTTGATAGACAGGTCATGAGATTGTTACAAATGGAGGTTTACGCTGATCATCGTATACCTAAGGTAGTATCTAGTGGGTTCGAAGTTCAAGCGTCAGCCTTATAACTTTCCGCACCTGTTGCCTGAGGCGCTCATCACGCCTAGTAAGGTAATTTTACTCGCTAAATTCAGCGACCAGACACGCTTCTAGCTTTCTTCTCTCACTCAAGCATATCCCGACTTCAACTCACGGCCAAAGACTCAAGTGTTTCATTTATGCTGAGCCCTTTCCACATTCGGCAGCACCATGACTGATTCAATAGGATCAGAACGTACTGAAATTAGCTCTGAGCAGTTCGCGCAATGGACATATTCAACTATACCCTACCTTGACCACACGCTGGATAACGCCTATCTCGAAACTACATGTCCCCTCGACAATGGAAATCACCACTCAAAAAAACCGCAACACTCGGCGGGGCTGTTAGACTTGCTCCCATTTGAGCTTGTGTTCGAGGTACTTGTAAGGCTCAACATACCAGATTTAACGTCATTTCGCCGCGTAAACCGTCGTGCCATGGAGCTTGTTAACTCCATCGATGCCTACAGAGCAGTATGGGAGCATTGCCCCAATGTCATCCGAGCCATCCTAAGCATCGAAGCAACATCTTTCAGCTGCACGACTTTGTACGAAACGCTTCGTACGAGCGAATGCGAGGTATGCGGCCGATTCGGCGGGTACCTTTATCTCCTCACCTGCCAACGCGTCTGCTTCATGTGCTATGACACAGACTGGCGATATTCCCCTGTGGCCATGTCCCAGGCTGAACCCCCAAATTCTGGTGCTGCGTTTTTGCGGACGCATCTATCCCGTGCTCTCAGCCTCCCGGAGCCGTTCGTTGCGGATAGCCCACAGAATCCTCGTGAACGGCTGATTCTCTACGATCTGTGGGAGGTGCTAGAATTCAAAGAGAAGAATATCACCAACTTCTCTACTTGGGAATGGGATCATCATGACTTGGTATATGCGGCAAGAAGGTACAAGCACGGTCGGTTCAGTGCCTTCGTCAAGGCCCCTTTCTTGAGCCCCGCGCACAACTCGGCTGATTGGGGAGTCTATTGTGCTGGATGTCGACACGATACTGGTGAGGACTCAGCAACTCATTTCACTGTCAAGTTCACAAAAGATGGGTTTCTTGAACACATTAGAAGTCTCGGGCCATTGAAGGCTGAAGGATCGAGATACACGCATGAACCACTTGCCGCTTCCTTGTCCTCACCAGAGCTTAGCTCATGAAAACGAGAGACATCGAAGGAAGCTAATAGCGCATATCAACTTTGCCTATTCGTTCGCAGCAAACTCCTACGATGCTTCTGGTCACTATCGGACACTATTGCTTCCAAGTTGAATCAAAGAATCTCATTTAGTGAAGCAACCGTTACGCTGATTTGGCAGTTCTAGACGGGCGCCAATGGGAAGCCCTAGAGACGTTGGTAAGCCATGGATGCTCGCACCAACAATATCGCGAGCCAACACAACCCATACCTACATGGTGGTAACACTACTGGTACTCAATATTACAATAACTCATGATCGTTATTGATGCGTCAGCTTCTGGTATAAGGCCCAATTTATTACCGCCAAAGGTCATCCCCACCATCGAATAGTGCATTTCATTCCCCTTTGACTACCTACCTATATCTTAGCCTGATGGCGACAATGGCGTCGAAGGATCAGAGAAACAGTAACGTTGAGCTTTGCGCGGCACTGGTTGACCCCGACGAAGAGGACGTGAGCGAGTATCGCTTTCTCGTCAACAAGAGGCATGTTAAATATCTACGTAACAGTGGACGCCGGAATTCTGCCCGAGGGGGATCGACTCTTTGCGCCAGTCTTGATACCAATGCTGCCGCCCTTCCCGCCAGGAAATTGGAACGAGGGCCACATCTCACGGGAAAAGGACGCCGAAGCCTTGATATTTTCGAGCTTCACCGAGAGTGATTTACCTAGGGTCGAAACATGTGGTGTCCCACGATCATTGATCATCTAGAACTGAAGGAGCTTCGACGCGAGCGACAGTATATCCGCATCGTCACCCATCCTCTCTTCGATAAGCCAGTGCTTTTCAAATTCGCCGAATTTCCCTGGCAAATCCCCTACTTGGAGGCAGAGACAACCGCGTACGAGTGGATAGAGGGCAAAGACATCGGTCCCCGATTCCTAGGTCATGTCACCGAAGCCGGCCGGGTTTTCGGTTTCGTACTTGAACACATCGAGGACCCGAGACACGCCGACCAAAGGGACCTGAAACCTTGTCAGGATGTGCTGAGGAGGCTGCACATGTTGGGGGTCAAGCACGGTGATACCAACAGATTTAACTTTCTTCTGCGAGGCTCGAATGTGACTCTTGTCGACTTCGAGGCTGCAACGAGGTGTGGTGACGAAAAGGAAATGGAGATTGAGTATCGTCAGTTGGAGGACTCGTTAAAGGATCCGTCGTTTAGGGGAGGAGTTGGACCTGTGACTGCGACACTGCCACCGGGCACTTGACAAGCTTTCCCTTTGCATACCTTAGGATATATACTCACCTACCATTCATCCGTGGATCGGTGCGGGAAGTGAATAAGAAGACGAAGGTGCTGAGCTGGTGTTGGATACATGCATGGTTTCGAGGTTTGACTCAGCCTGTGAGTACCCCGGTAGAGTCACCTCCGAAAGCCGGGCAACTTCAAGGGTTACGGCTACCTTCCGTTCACTATTCGGGTTATTACAAGGGTTGTTTCAACTGCAGATGTCTTCATTGTCCCTTTTCCTTAGGTACTTGTAGGTAGGGAGAGATGCATCCCCGGATAATGGATGCCGTAGGGCTGTTAGCAGAGGTTCAGCCTACCGGTTCGCCTTGGGGCGCAGGGGCGCTAATTTAGCAGTCTCCAGGGGGCGTAGCGCCTGGAGCCACTAACAAGTCGCCCCCGGGCCCGTCGCCCCCGGGCCCTTCTCCCATTGTTCCCGTCCCGCTCGTCGTTGAAGACTCACACGGCCATCAACCTTAAAGGCTGCAAGGAAAGGAACTCTCCACCTCCACTCCATCGGCCCATCGTCATCAGCCATCAGCCATCAGCCCTTGCAAACGCCCGTCTACGGCCCCGCGGCCTGAGTCACTTTCACTTGCAGCAACTTTCAACCAACAACATCCACGTCTTGCCCTCATAGGGAAGGTCAATGGGTGCAGTAGCCATGGCTAGCCACCGGGAGGTTGCTTCCCAGGTGTTGAGTATAAATGAAGCCCTCCGCCTTCCAACCGCGAGTTGCTCCTCAACACCAACGACATACACCCGCCCATCATGGCCGACATCAACGCAAATGCCGGCGCTGGAGCCGAGCCTCGCACGGCATACGACCTCTTGGTAGTGCTCGATGCCACGGCCTCCATGTCCAGCTTCATCCACTCCCTGAACAAGTCACTCCCCGAGATCATCAGCGTGTCAGCTCTCACCGGGTGTTTCGAGCGCATCGGCGTCGTCGCCTATCGCGACTACCGCATCACTCCCCTCACAGAATGGTCTGGCTGGTGCTCTCCCTCCGGCTCCGTCTCCGGCCCGGATATCGTCAGCCAGGAACACGTCCTCGAGATGGCTTCAAATATCAAGCCCGCGGCTGCAGGCCATGACTGGCCCGAGGCGGCCAAGACGGGCTTCGCTCGTGCGTATCAGGAGATGCGCCCCAGCGCCATCACTATCATCATGTTCTATGCGGACGCACCCCCTCACCTTTGGCCTTCGAGCGGACAAAACTACAAGTCCGAACAGGCTGCTCTAAAGGAGCAGGGCAGCTATGGCGGCACTGGGCACATCTTCCTCGACTGGGTATCAGCCGCCACCACCCTCAAGTCCGGCCCCAAAAAGGCTGTGTTCTTCGGAGTCGTGAGCAGGGGCTCTCTGAGCGACTGGTCTCCGTACGTCTACATGGCCGACGTTACCGGCGGAGCCCTCATTACCGCCGAGCGTGTAGTCTCTAGCATCATCTCGCAGCTTACTCTCGGCATGCTTCTCTCCTGGATGGGTGTCGGAGCCTCTGCCACTGAAGACCCTGCCGTTATGGGTGATCTCAAGAGTTATCGTGAGGGAACCGATCTTGACCAGGCGGTAACCGAAAAAGACGCCAACGGGAACTACTTCAAAGAATATAGCGACGGGCAGAGCATCCTTCAAAACATCATTGAATCTCGCAGCGTCACCCTCCAAGATATGTCGGCCTCTATCAAGGCCAGAGGCTCTGAGCAGCAAAGTATCTCCGAGCGCTACATGAGCGATGGGGAATACAAGAAACTCGCCGTCCAGCAGCTACAACGCATCATCAGCACCAACGTAACCGCCATCTCGCTCAACCCCATTTTCGGCACTCTGTGGAGGACTGTGTGCAATGATCGCACAAACGAAGCTCGAGACGGCTTGATCACAATGTTTGGACTCGAGGTGGATCGCATCCCGGCTGGGCCTGACAAGGATCGGATGAAGAGTTGGTTGGATGAGTCATACGACTATGCTGCGGAGATTCAGGAGATCATTACGAATGTCCCTGCCGATGAATGTTTCCCTATGGTCTTCCTGGATCCCACTGCCGATTTCGAGTCAATGAGTCGTGACGGCAATGAGGATGAGGACCCCGACAACCGCCCAATCAACAAGTTCACTCGGGCAGAGCTCCTGGAAATTGGACGATCTTGCGACTACAAGATCCTGCGCCGCTTGGGCAAGGTCTTGACGCGCTTGACCTACATCGAGAAGAAAGAAGATCTCCCTGCACACATCGAGAAGGCCAGCGCCGACGAGGTCCCTCGCATCCCAATGGCCTTGGCGGATCCAAAGCACAAACGCATATTCTGGAAGATTCTGCTCCATGCTGTTCTTCCCGGCACCAAGATCACTTCTCGACCGGCTGCTGTGCTTGCCGCTCTTGCCCTCCGAATGGGTGTGCTTCCCTTGCGGGATGTTGCCGACCGTGAGCTGATAGAGTTCCGAACGTATTGGAACACGCTTGATGTTCCCGAGACGTGGAACGTGGGATGCTTGAGCTTGCTTCTTGACGCTGAACGGGACTACGAAGCGCGGGTCGCCGAGGGTCTTACCTCTCGGTCTACACCAGAGACTCGCATCTTGAACAAAGAAGACAGTAAACTCTTCAAGATTCTGGTAGATTACAAGATGCTGGAGATGAACATGAAGACTACCTTGCAGGCCAAGGTGGGCTGGCATCCGGAAAAGACCAAGGTGGCTTTGGGCCCGCTGGTTATATGCCGCCAGTGCAAATTCCCTCGATCCGTCACCATCATGGCTCGCGATGGGATCTGCGGCATCTGCCAAGTCGAGGGCGACGATTGTTCGTGCGAGGCTTGCACGTCCACCATCGACCAGAGTGAACGTGTCACCAGAAATGTTTCACACGAGCACAACGAGAAGTCGACGGCATACTGGGTTGAGTGTAACCGAGCAGCTTGCCGAGCCCAATACGTCGTCTACAACCCCGACGCGCTCAACGTCCGAGCCAAGTGCTATTATTGTCGCCATGAGGATGGCCGGTCCAAACGGGTGGGACAAGCCCCGGTAGTAGAGTGCTCCAAGTGCTTGAGTTGCATCATCTGGCCCGTGGAGTACCGTCCGAAGGACATGGATCTCTCGGCTTATGAGTGTGCCGCATGTACCTCAAACGTGGCCACCATCATCACGCAGGAAACGTCTGCTAAAGATTTGTCCCAGGAGAATGGACGTGAATGGCTTCTGACAGACAAAGAGTCGACCATTCGTGAGCCCTTCGGCGGACGGTCGGTGTTTTACACTGCCTCCAACGCCAACCTCGAAAAGCTCGCCACCAGCGTCGAGATTCTCCCCGACAGCATGGCCAAGCTCACCATCGCGGGTAAACTGGTCCAGAACGAAGCCGAAGTCAAGGCCAGCCTCAAGCATTGGGTGATCTCCCGCCGAACCGAAGCCGGTGTCTGCAGTCTCTGCTTTTCCAATGTGCGGAAAACGGATCTTCGCCGAGCATGTGGCCGTGCCGGGTGCCACCAGATGATCTGCAACGGATGCACCAAGGACTGGTACGGCCTCAACGCGAGTGGTCGCATCATCAACGTCGCAGCCCTTTCATGCCCCTTCTGCCGTCGGCGCCCTGCGCCCAAGACTGTCGCACCCTTCGGCCTCGCACAGTTGGGAAACCTACGGGCAGCGGTCGAAGAGGCTGGGACGTGGGTGTATGCCTGGTGCAGCGGCTGTGGCTTTGCGAAGCAGCACGTCGAGCGAGCCTGTGCGGCCGGGGCGCCGCCTGAAGTGTCGGGCTGGAGATGCGAAGGGTGCAACGTTGTCGACTCGAAGGACATTGTAGCCAAGGATTGCCCGCGCTGCGGTGTGGCGACGCAAAAGACGTACGGGTGTGATCATATCAGTTGCCCGTGTGGTGCGCATTGGTGTTATGCTTGTGGGAAGGATGTTGGATACGATAAGATTTATGCCCATATGTCCGATGAGCATGGCGGGTGGTGGGGAGGAGGTGATGAGGAGGAAGATGAGGATGATGAGTATGATTATTAGGAGCAGAGTCGGCGGTTTGAGATACCAGTTTCGTTTTTGTTGGCCATTGTTTACTTAGTACGTCAAGTTTGTGTCTCTAGGGACAATAATCACATTCCTATTAATTGATTCCAACTGTTTCGCAGTGCGTGAGAAATAGGGGCTACTTTTAGTATAAGGTGACCCAGTTTATCGTCTCCGTTTTACCTGACGGCCGGTACATGCTCCCAATAACACATAAGATACTACTAGTAGTATCAAGAGCATTATTTGAACTACCAAAGGAATACAATAGCCCGCGTTCCTAGATTGCCAAGATACTTAGTAATATACCTTTCTGGTATTACTGGTAGGTACTCGGCATTATGGAGAAAATTGTTGTTATGTTTGTTACCCTGTACTAAGGAAAGGTGGTAGGTATTTCTAAAGTTGGTAACATGGGGTGGTAGGCTTTGGATGAAGATATAGCAGCAGGAACAATTTGATTCACAGCATTAGCGAATGTGGAAATAGGACAGTGAATGACATGGTGAAACTGCATTGCAAGCAGTGTTACTCGGTGCTTTGTTTTGTCAGTTCTACAGTCGTCCATTTTAAGGTTGAAAGCTGGGGCACATCGCGTCGCTGACTGTATCGCAAGGAAGATACATGGAATCACAAGACAGCAGTCCCATGCTTATTGGTAGCCCTGGAATCATCCAACCTCCATCAGAACTAAGCAATCCATCGCTTCAGTCGATATCAACAGGGATCTCTCTCGGGGGAGGCGCAGCTTCATCTGACATCGCCAGCTTACCTAACGTGATGACGCGCGCCCTCGCTTACAGTCTTATACGAACTCAGCTGTTTCAACAACATCATATCATCAGCTTCCCTCCATCAACATCTTCTTCACTGAACTACGTATCTAGTGAATCACCAATCTAGATTCCCTTTCCCACACCTTTTGCCGACTTTCTTTCGTTAAAACAATAACCTTTTCAAACGCAAACAAGCACTGAACACTAACATGTCTCGCTTCTCCCGCTATGACACCGACGAAGAGCGTCTCCCCGAGGGCATGACCCGCGCGGGCTACGACGCCGATACACAAATCTACACCTTCCGCGACTCCGACGGAAGCTACTGGGAGAGTGCTCCCGGCAGCCAATACGGCCGGCTCCGACGCGTGGGCGACGCATCCCCCGACGCCGCAGACTCGGAACCCTTCCTCGGCGGCGACGACAACCCCCCCCCCGACATCCTGGCGCAACGACATGCGGCCGTTCCTCAACTTTGGCGTTCTCGTAGGTCTCAGCCTGATGGTGCTCCTCTATTTCCTGTCCCGTGCAGGCCCATCCTCCCCCGACCTTAGCCCGCCGGTAGTGACGTGTGCCCAAGGAACAACCGGATACACCGTCCAGCCGGGCGACACTTGCTGGGCGATTGCGAAAGGCCGGGGGATCAGCGTCGAGGATATGCGCGGCTACAATGACGGGCTTGACTGCGCGGAGCTCCCCGTCGGTGCGCAGATCTGTTTACCGGGTGCGCCGGTCGATGACGGTAACGGGGCGTAAGGATGGGGGGAGAGGAGAAGAAAAGAGCTTGGAAGACAAGAAGCGCAGAGCATCTGAGTCGACGGTGCAGAGCTCGGCTTGGTCTGAGACGACGTATAATGATGCCGATGGTTGGATCAAGGATTAGGGGGGGTATTTGGCGAGGTGTATATCTCGACGGTCTCGTCAAGGGATCGCTGAGCATGCACACTCCCTGGGATGCCACCTCTCCAAGAGCGTCGCAGCCACAACGATGTCTGAAATACGGTCGGCATTGCTGTACGTACGTTGTTGCCGAGGATGAAGGACTGATTTTGGCGTTTATGATGGCGTTGACACGGCCTTTTTGCGGCTATACCAACTTGCGAAACTTTGTTACCTGTATCAACCCGCGATGGCAGTCTTCTAAATTGCCAGACTTGAGACGGAGAATCCATAAGGTAGTCATCGACCGATTTATCAAACATGTTTCTGGTCTGTGCCGTTATTGGTTAGCTGGCTTTGATTTCAAGCATCCCCCATCCCGATGATACGGAGCTTCAAGCAGTGGCAGGTGAATTGTGCTGCACCTGGCTGGTACCTTATCATAGGACGCTTGGAGGAGGTATACTTCAAATTCTTCAAAGGGTCGCAGCAGTCGATGGTCCTATTGTACTTCTAATAGTACTCCTTTGACACCTACAGGTTACTGGAACAGAAGATCCAAGCTCCAACACCAACTATACTAGTACCTGATGAATTATCGAACACCTTTCGGGTTCTCTATCACCGGATCTCTCCCATGGAATGAAGGAGACTATTTTACCAGCCTCCCGCTGATAAGCCGCAACCCCGCGCTAGAGAATAAATAACTGGTGCCCATCCATGGATCATCATGGGTGCCTGACGGAAAGAAAATAGAGGGGAGATTGGGAGGAGCGACCGTGAGCCTGACCTGGCAACAGGCCTCTTTGGGAAGCGGGGCAGCTGCGACGATTTTTTTTTCTAATATTTTTCTCGTCGCGGTCGCTGCCCCGCGGAACATTTGCTCTCCTTCATTCTCCTCCCACTCTCCTTCACCAAACCCCCCAAACAAACCTCCCTCCAGATTCTTCTTCTCCGTCGCGTCGTGAAGCCTTCACCTCCGTCGACAGAAAAGATGGACAAGGATAAGCTTGCGCAGCTGCTCCAGGAGAGTCAAGTCCGTGAGTCTTTCCCTCACTCCCTCTTCCTTCGCGATGCTTGGTGCAAATGCCTCGCGATTCATTTCTACCCTTCATATGCCTCTGCCTCAGGAGTCGCGTCCTATCTTGTCCGCGATTCTTCCTCGCATCGCAGTTTACCTACAGACCCTGTTCATCTGTTCCGTCGTTAACATAATCTTCTCGCAGCCAACACGGAGCAGGTCAAGGCCGCCACCGCCCAACTCCAGAAGAACTACTACCCCGAGCCCCAGTCGCTTCTGCTGCTCATCGATATCGCTCTTACCCACTCAGATGGCGGTGTTCGACAGCTCGCCTCGGTGCAGGCTCTACGCCTAGTGCCGAGGCACTGGAACATCACCGACAAGGCTCAGAAACAGTTAGTTCGAAGGTATCTCCTCGATGGCACCCTCAATGAGAGCACTTCGACTGTCCGCCACTCTCTGGCCCGTCTTGTCGCCGTTATTGTTAGCTCCGACTTGGAGGTAGGCGAGGGCAACGCCTTCCTGGATGAGATCCTACTTCTCAACAACAGCGGGAACGTCGTTGCTCGCGAGGTTGGATCCTTCCTCCTGTTCGCCATGCTGGAGGAGGACCCTACTCACTTCAGTGAGCGCACTGGCCAGCTGCTCGGCATCTTCCAGGAGCGCATCGAGGACTCCCAGAGCAAGGAGGTCAGCATCAACATCGTCCGCGCTGTTGGTGCTATTCTCATGATTCTCGAGCCCGAGGAGGACGCGAAGGCCCTTGCGGCCATGCAGAGCCTCATCCCCCGACTGGTCAACATCCTGAAGGCCACCGTCGAGGCCGAGGATGAAGAGAGTTACAAGGTTGTCTTCGAGGTCTTCCACTCCTTCATCGCCTACGACTCTTCCCTTCTCGCCCTCCATCTGCGCGACCTTCTTGAGCTCATGCTGCAGCTCGCCGGAAACACCGACGCCGAGGACGACGCAAGGTCGCAGGCTTTGGCTTTCCTTATTCAATGCGTGCAATACCGCCGCATGAAGATTCAGGGAATGAAGGATATGGGTGCTCAGCTCATGGTTAAGGCCATGCAAATCGTCACCGAGCTTGACGATGATGACGAAGAAGACATGTCTCCCGCGCGAACCGCCATTAGCCTCATTGATCAGCTTTCCAGCGAGCTTCCTCCCCGCCAAGTCATTGTTCCTCTTCTCGAACAGTTCCCCGGTTTCGCCACTCACCAGAACCCTCAATACCGCATGGCTGCCATCCTAGCCCTAGGAAATGCTGCCGAGGGTGCCCCCGATTTCATCTCCACCCAGCTGCAGCCTCTTCTCCCTGCCATCATCAGCCTCCTGAACGATGCCGAAACCAACGTTCGACATGCCGCCCTCGTCGGCTTAATCCACCTGGGAGACGAGATGGCCGATGAGATGGCCTCCCACCACGAGGAGATCATCATGGCTGTCCTCAAAAACCTCCAGGACGCCTCGCAGAGGGAAGCGAACAAGAAAAACGTCAGCATTATCCGATGCGCCTGTGCTGCTTTGGATACTTTCGGTGACGCAATTGATACTGAAATCATGGATCGGGATGGCCCCCGTCTTCTTGAAACCATGGTCCATCTTTTGAGCCACGAAGATTTCGGTGTCAAGGCTGCTGCTGCCTCTGCTATTGGTGCCATTGCTACATCCATGGGGAAGGCTTTTGAGCCGTACTTCGAACGTGTCATGACCTCTTTGAGCATGTTCGTCAGTATCAAAGACAGCGACGAGGCGATGCAGTTGAGGAGCTCCACCTGCGACAGTCTTGGTCGAATTGCCATGGCTGTTGGCCCCAGCAATTTCCAACCCCATGTCGCGGGTCTGATGATTGCTAGTGAGGAGGCTTTGTCTTTGGACAACCCTCGTCTCAAGGAGACGAGCTTCATTCTGTGGTCGAACCTCTCCAAGGTTTATCACGAGGACTTTGCTCACTACCTCGACGGTGTATTCAAGGGTCTCTTCGCGTCGCTGGAGCTCGAGGATGAAGAGCTTGACCTTCCCGGCATCGATGCTAGCCAGCTGAGTCAACTTGGCGATGGCCACATTGTGATTGGGGGCAAGCGCATCAAGGTCCAGGGTCTCGAGAGCGCAGACGACCTTGCTATTGCCACCGGTGGTGAGGAGGAGGAGGACTGGGATGATATCGATCTCGACGATATCGACGATCTTGGTGCCGTCACTGCTATTGCTCTTGAGCAAGAAATTGCTCTCGAAGTCCTTGGTGATGTGATTTCGAACTCCTGCAACAGCAGCAGCCTCAAGACTTATGTTGAGAAGACTATCGAGACGGTTGTGCCTTTTGCCGAACATACGTACGAGGGCTGCCGAAAGACTGCCATCGCTACTCTCTGGCGAACCTATGCTCGTGTCTACCAGGTTCGGGAGGACGACGCTGGCGTCAAATGGGAAGCTGGCCTTCCCCTCAAGCAAGTTCCCGATGCCGACCTCATCACCATCGGCCAGACTCTTCAGAAGACTACCATGAGCATCTGGGCTGATGACAGCGAACGGTATGTCTCCCCTTTCTCCTGTTTTGTCCTTCCCTGCCAATATGATGATTACTTTACGTTATCCCAGCTCACTCAGACGCTTATGCGGTTGCTGAGAACACGTTTTATCACGTCTGATCATGGCTCCACCATACCTTGTTATTTCGAACTAGTGTCGCAAGTTGAATACTAACGGCTTAATAGTTCGGTCGTCACCGACATCAACCGAAACATCGCCGCTACCCTCAAGGCTTGTGGCCCCGCCGTTGTGATGTCTCAAGACGGCATGCTGCAAGAGATCGTCTCCGTCATTGCCCTTATCATCACCCGATCCCACCCCTGCCAGCAGGACCTTGGCGACGAGGGAGACGAGCCGCAGGTTGACGAAGGATCATCAGAGTATGACTGGCTTGTCATCGACACCGCTCTTGACGTCGTGGTGGGCCTCGCTGCAGCTTTGGGACCATCATTCGGCGAGCTATGGAAAATCTTCGAGAAGGCCATTCTCAAGATTGCCAGCTCCACCGAGAACCTGCACCGATCAACAGCTGTTGGCACTCTTGCTGAGATTACCAAGTACATGGGCACAGCTGTCACTCCCTTCACTGAGTCTCTTGGTCGGGTCCTCCAGCGCCATCTCACAGACCCCGACCCTCTCGCCAAGTCCAACGCTGCGTACGCCATTGGCCTCATGGTTTTGAACTCGGCCAACACCACCCAGACGTTTCCCCAGTACCCTCTTATATGGGAGAAGCTGGAGCCTTTGTTGTCTGTGCGTGAAATGCGCATGACTGACAACGTCGCTGGAGCCGTGGCTCGAATGATTCTCAAAAACCCCGACGCCGGCTTTGTTGCTCAGGCCTTGCCTGCCATCGTCAAAGTTCTTCCTCTTCAGGAAGATTACGAGGAAAACGAACCCGTCTACCAGTGCATCTACAAGCTCTGTAAGTACTGTCGTGTTGGTCGTTGCAAAACACAGCTAACCACCGTTACAGACGATCTGTTCAACCCTACAGTACAGGAACTGACTCCTCAGTTGATTGAGATTTTCGAGAAGGTTCTGAGCCCCCCCGAGGAGCAGATAGAGCCAGAAACCCGCGAGATGCTGCGGAGGACGGTGCAGGTCTTGTACGAGGCAAAGCCTGCTTTATTGGCCAACAACCCTGGATTGATGAAGCTGGCCGGCCTGTGAGTTGGGCCTATGAGCTGACTACGTGACAATGGGGAATGAGCCGCGCACAGGAAGCTGCGTGGAACGAGGACATGAATGATGAAGATTTACCGTACACAAAAGTGCGCATAGAGTATATACGTGGGAGGTTGGTTGGAATACCTTGACGACGGCAAGGGCTGCTAGTTAGCGTAAGGGGTTCAAAATGGGATATATAGATGGTTCGACACTCGATACCATATAATGGACGCGGAATCCAATAAACATTCATCCAAACATTCGCTCTGGTTATTTTCCCTCTTGGTAGTATTTCTCGAATCATGTCTCAAATCATGCTGTTCCAGGCCATTGCGTGACTCAGGAGTCCACAACCTCACTCAGCATTACCAATTTCGCCAACTGACAAATGTGGTAAAAGGGTTTCCTCTTGTCCTTTAAGGAATTACAAACGCTTGACTAATGTCCAAGTAACAGTTTAAGGCCCTCAGGCGCTCTGAGGAAGTTGACGTCGAAAGCACAAGTAGATAGATAGACGCCGAGATATTACTATTCCAACGGACAGCGCGCTACTGGTAAATTCAATGGTCAATGCACAACAGCGGACTCAACGCCGGTATTTCCGGCCCGGCACCGTGTCGGCGCCGGTACTCACGCCCGGCTGCCGAAGGTCGCCGGCGTAGATAAGATGCACTCAATATCGCGACTTGGCAGTGTGGAACTGGTAGGATTGGGATGGGCGACACTTGATGCTGTCATCAAACAGGACTGTTATTTATCGCAATTGGGGTGGATGAAAAGATCATGATGCCATCTTTCCGTGAAATGAACCTGGGTCGATGATTCGTTAATGGTATCCATCTACCAGCTTAACAGCCTTGTTCGTCTTTGAAACCTTGTAACTTGGCCTTTGAACCCCCCCTGGAAGAAAAACACCTAACGCCTTGCAAACAATACACTTCCTATAGTCGGACACACAAACAAGGCATTACCTCCGCTGCTCACCATATTCTCTTCGCAACCATCTCATATCGAAACACGTCACTGTAATCCTCCTCAACCTGCTTCTTCTTCTTCTCCTTGGGCGCACTCCCCGGGCCCTTCCCCCCCTTGAGCCCTTCCGTCTTATCGGCGTGGACCCATCGCTGGCGGTCCTCACCGACCTCAATGTGGCCAAACCCACCCACGCGCTTCCCCGCGGTATCGTAGCTGGCTGTGTCGCGCTGGCCTGTTGAGACGAGGTGTTCCTTGTGCTTCATGCGGGCGTAGCGGTTGCGGGCGTATTTGAGGAGGAGCATGCCGAGAAGGAGCTTGAGGATGAGGAGCACGAGGAACGCGATGAAGAAGACGACGATCATGGTCACGGCAGCGATGCCGTCGTCAGAGGTCCACGCATACCACGGGCGCGAGTTGAGCGGCGAGCCGTACGGGTAGCCGTAGGTGGCGCGGCCGAGGGAGTCGCGGATCAGCGTGTCGAAGCGGTTCAGCGCGGCGATCATAGCGGGCGAAGAGGGCACGGCGGATTCTTCGGAGAGGGATGTCTGTGGTGATTGAGACATGGGGGTGGGGAGGTGCGTGGATAGGAGCATGTGGTAGGTTTGTACCGAGGCGCGGATGAAGAGGCATGATAGGGGGATGACGGCGAGACCGAGGCGGCGGGTGAGCGAGGGGGTCATGAAGGCCTGTAGATTGTTAGCTTTGTGGGCATGTAAAGTGGGAAAAGAGGAGGATATACGTTGGTGTAGTAGTCCTTGCATAGGATGTCGAGGATGCGGCTGTAGAAGGCGGGCTTGATGTTGTTGAATTTGGTAACGTATGCGTGCTTGATAGAGTCGACCAGCATCTCACTCCCAATGACGATGAGAAAGGGGGAGAGGACCTCGCCGGACATTATCCACGACGGGAGCACGGTGAAGCTATGGGGCAGAATAGACGGGTTATGCAGAGGCAGTGCACCAGACGCTTCATCAAAGCCCGGCTCCGTCCCTGCGCCAGGCACAGACAGGCCGCCGACCTCGACGACGTTGCGCATGCCGATGATGAAGAGCATGATCCACAATTGGAAGCGCTCGACAATGTCGGCGCACGTCAGTTGAAAGAGGTTGTCTTTCTCGAAGCGCTTGAAGACGGTGCTCTTGATCTCAACAAACTGGTTGGATAGTAGTAAGGTGAGCAGAGCATTGGAGTACGAGTTGACGGCCACGTTGAGGGTGATGACCTGGTAGTACAGCGCGATGGAGTGCAAACAGCAGTAGCCCAAGGCGAGCACAAACATGCCGAGCGGGAGGAGGACCTTGGAGCGGCCGGACGCGTTCCTAGACAGCGTCTCGGTGCTGAAGAGGCACTCGAGGATGTCCTGGCCGATGGCAGAGAGCAGGCGGTCGCCGACCTCGAGGATGTTGTAAATGACGTAGAGCTTGATGGCCGACTGGCCGCGGATGAAGTGGTACATGCGGCTGGCGTCGAGCGTCATCAGCGCCATGGAGCTGCAGATTATGACGGCGCCTTGGAGGAGATCGGCCTTGTGGAACGCCGAGAGGGTGGAGGGCATCGACTTGGTGCGCTTGTGGCGAGCGGTGCCGGATCGTGCGCGGGAGGTGCGGCTTTGGGGATGGTGTTTGACATGTCCGTTGCCGTTGACAATGCCGTTGAGTTTAAGGTCGGCAGATCCGTTCGGTGGGAAAACAAAGTCTCCAGAGATGGCCCTGGTCCGGCTCTGGCTCCGCGATCTCTCGCCGTCAGAATCGGCCGTGACAGGAAAAGCCCTCCGTCCACGCGCCCAGAGCCTCCCAAGGCCGTACCAGACGAAGCCCACAAGGAAGCCAACCTCTTTGTTGACCACGTAGGCCCACCACTTGACCAGCACCGTCAACGCCAAGAAGAACCTGACGGGTAAGATGGTGAAGTTGTACAGCCACGCATCCAGACACGCCAGCGCGCCGAAGTTGAGCGTCCGCTCGAGGTAGGGTGGTAGGAGGAGCACGTTCTTCAAGCGCTCGAACTTGATAACGTTGGATTCGTAGGGCATGTCGTATGCGTGCGACTGGTGGATATACAGTGGACTCGGCCGCTGCGCTGCCAGTTCCAGCTGGAGATGCGTCGGCAGGGACATGGGCGGGAGGGGGATCAGAGGTGGAATCGGGGATGGCGCACGGAGTCCATTGGGGTCGGTCGGTTGAAGCGGGATAGCCGTTGCTGGCCCAGTTCTACTGGGCAACGAGGCGGCCCCGTCGAGACTCAAATGCAGTGACGGCGGCCGTGGTGCAGGGTGAAACGAGTATCGTCGAGGGAACAAAGGGAACGTCGTCTGCGTGCTATCAGACGGCGTACGGGTTGTCGGCGGCGTGGAGAGCGTTCGCGGCGCAGGAGCTGGCCGTCGCAAAGGGTCTCGCGCGGCGTGTCCTCCTCGCGCCTCAACAGCCATGTTGGTGGACTGCCGCGGTTCTGGCAGGCGGAGTTCTGGATGCTGCAGCATTGACTGGCGGATAGCCTCACGCTGGTCGGCAAACAAGGCCAAGGCGTCGTGGTCGAACGAGCGACGCTGGGGCGCGGCAGCGACGGGGAGAGATTCGGGTGAGCTGGTCAGGCGCTGCATTTCGCTGGCGGAGAGACGACGGATGTTGTCGTGGCTGCGGTTCGTCTTGATGGTACTGCTGCGGCTACGTTGGGCGGAGGATCCATCTTCTTTGTCCTCGGGTTGCTGCTGCAGCTGGTACTCGTGCGTTACGAGCTGTCGCAGCCGTTCTTCCTCGTCGTCATCCTCCTCGACGGCAGGCTCAGATATCGACGACGAGTTGGAAGTTGCGCGCTGGGGGCTAACGCTGCGGTGCGAGCCGTCTTCCGATGAGCGGTCCTCATCTGAGGGTATCGCAGGCGCCTCGGCGACGGGTTGTGCGGGCGTGGTCGAGGACGAAGCGTTGGCGGGCTCGAGGATTGGCGTTGGGAGGAGGGCGTTGCTCGAGTCTGCTGCGGGGACGGCCATCACCACGGCTGCTGAAGCATGCTGCAATTCGGGCTGCCGATACACAGCGGCCGTTGAAGCGGTTTCGACTAAGGAGAAGTGCGGTGTAGGGAGTTGCCAGTAGTGTGGTGTAGTGTATGTCGTGAGTGTAGTGGTGGTGTTTGGACAGCTTGACTCGAGGTTGGTTGGAGGTGTTCTAGAAGGATTTGAGTTGAGGTGTCCACGGATCCATGGATGCTTTTGGTTGGTGGGTTCGTTCGCCTTCTGCAACCTCGAGGCGAAGTCCAGGGCCCGAGCCCACTGAAACTCCCGGCTGCCGCAGTGGACCGGGGGGGCCGAACCGCCTGTGCCGCATCGGGGTGGCGTCTGTAGCCCCTGAAAATGTCCGGAATTAGGGGTCGGCTCCACTGTAGGAAGTCGGTTGTTGGAACGTTGATCGGGCGAGCTTGGATTAACCTGGGACGCGACACTTGACTGCATGACTAGGATGAACGCAAGGTGTGTACAGTACCTTATGCAGTAATTGTCGTGAACTTGTAGTGGTTGAAAGGAAAGGCAGCTCTAGATATCTATCTGTATCTGATTTCATAGATCTACGTCCTCAAAGCCTCTAACATAGCCTGTTCGCAAAGGTATAATCATCATTCATACGCGGTGTCCTTGCTCCGACATTGGATGCATGTCCATCTACGCGCATCCATCCATCCTTCCAGGGATCAATCCCAGTCCTCCCTCTACAGCAAATGCTCATCAAACCACGCAATAGCCTGATAAAACGCCTGCGTCTTCGCGAAAACCAGCTTCGGGTCCGACAAGTCACCGCGAACGGTGAAACCATGCTGCACGGCAGAGAATAGATTGATCTGCCACGGCACACCCGTCTTGATGAGAATCTCCTCCGACTTGTGGCGTTTTTCGGTTGTGAAGATCTCGTCAATCTCGGCGGCCGCGATGGAGAACGGGATGGTGAGGCTGCCGAGCTCCTCCTCGGTGACAAAGGACGGGTGCGCAACGTAACCAACGTCAATTCCGAGCTTGTGCTGGCGGACGAGGTACTTGGCCCCAAAGCAGTATCCTACGGCGCCAATCTTTTTGGCTCCTAGGTCTCTCAAAGCCTTGATGCCAATGGGGATGAAGGGGTCAATGATGTCGGGCGTGTGTGGGTTTTTCCCGTTGCTGCCGTGCTGCAACCACCCGAAGATGTCGAAGTCATCGGGACGGGGCAGCGGAACCTTGTCGCCGTTGAAAAGGTCGGGAATGAGGGTGATGTAGCCGTTGGCGGCGTACTGGTCGGCCATGAGCTTGCTGTTGTTGTAGATGGAGAATATGTCCGCGATGTACAGGATGCCAACGTCCTTGTGCGCCTTGCCCTCTGGGGGCGTGGCGAGGTAGGCGTCGACGTTGCCGTTGATCTTGATCATCTTCCCGGTGGGCTCGCCTCTGTTGCAGTCATGTTAGCTGAGTGTCTATGCTTCGGCCTCTGGATATACAGCTTTGGTTTGGTGGTATTTAGGCGGTTGCGACTTTGCATCATGGGTTTTGCGACTGTTGACGGGGATGATGAAAATGGAGGGGCAGGAAGAGGGGCACAAACTCATGACGAACGCCGACAGCGCAGCACTTTCCAGGAGGGTTCGAAGCCATTGCGATGGTAGTAAGGGATCCTTGTGAACCGAATTGATCGAGGAGTTAAAAACAGCCAAAGTTGCTAGAAGGTAGTAGGTGCAGCTGTAGATGGAGTCGTGCTTGGAATACAATGGGGAGCCGCCCGCCTTTATATCAAGCGAAACCCGAGAAGCCTCGTCGCAAAGTGACGCAATTCGCTGATACGACAAACTCGGGTCGTCTTGTACGAGCAGACTAGGAATTAATTAATGGCTATCTCAAGCCCCATATCTCAAATGCGAAAAACCCACCATCGGTGCCGAGCCGGTCGACATCGGCGGGCTGCAATCGAGGCTAATTTGCTCCTATTTACTTCCGTTTGCAGCTTAGAAATCATCGTCAAACTACAGGCTTAACCTTATAAAGCCTTCGTCGGCACAGCAAGGAATTTGTCAAGCCATGCTCACTGTCTGGAAGGTGGGAAATTGCCCGATACAGCCCCGGTGCCCTTGATAGCTCCGGTAATAAGTATCAAACTCCGGCCGGATTACTTTGGAATAATCGCGATTCTTTGATAGAACGTCTCAGTGCAGTGCTGATATTGCCGCGCACCGGAGTTCGCAGAAGGAGTTCACGGAGCTTCAGGCTGAGTAATCTGCCGAACAAGTTGACCGCCATCGATGAAACGATACTTTTTCCGTGGATATGGTCTTGTTGAGCCGCACTTCCGCGGTATTCCGCTGTTCAATGTCGTGTGGAGTAAACAATAGCCCGGGCTCTGATGCAATCGAGATACCAGAGAGATTCTAGATTCGGCCGATCCTATGCCGAGCATTTCAATCCTTCGCCATAACTGGCTGAGATCCACGGATATGCACAAGTTCGGCTTTGAGATATACTACTATAAGTGTTCAGACGTCAGCAAGTGAGCTTCTAGATCGTAGAGGAAATCAAAGTAATCTTCTTCATAAGTTTTATTTACGAGAGTTCTTCATAAGGGTATCATTGATCGGCATAAACATATGTAAAAGTACAGTCTCATCATCATCACTTTTGGCGAATATTCTTCGGTTTTCGTTTCTTGAACACCACCGGGTTCAGCCCCGGAGCAGCATCCACCTCCTCCGTCTTGATCGGCGGATCCAACCCCAGTTCCTCAGACTTGTCTGCGGCAACGGGTTCATCTAGGCCCGAAATCTCAGCCTTGACTGCCATCGGGGTGCCGCCCGTCTCTTCTTCTAGTACCGTGTCCTCGACCTTGATCTTTGTCTTGTCAACGGTTGAAACATTATTCTCCTTCTTGACGTCCTCATCTTGTTCCGCCGAAATAGGCGGCTGGAATGTGGAAACGCTCAGGAGCGCATCCAGCTCCTCGTCACCCTCGTGAGGCATCGTTTTGGAATCCCTCCCCCATCCTCGCCGCTTCTTGAACAAGCCGCGGATAGCCTCTTCCTCTTCCTTCTCGTCGTCGGGCACTTCGCGCTTCCGTATCCCAGTTGCCTTTGCTTCCACAGTCCCTTGCCCGTCACTCTCATCCTTTATTACCCGTGTATTCGTGACAGTCCACTGGCCCGGCATCGCCATGTCGGGGAGAAAGTCGGTCGGGACAGTGACGCCAAGCTCGGCGAGCTGTTCTCTCTGGCGCTTGAGTTGCGACTCGGACGGCCCGGCGAGGGCGCCTGGCGTGCTGCTGTGTATGGTTCGAGGGGTTGGGGCTGAGGAGTCCGAGGCTGATGAGCCAGCGACGACGCCATTCAGCCGGGCAATCTCTCGCTGTGCGCGTTCCTTGTCGCGTTCTTCGCGCTCGTGGCCACGATGGAGGTCGCGTAGGAAGCGCTTCAGGGCGCCTTGATGCTTTCCGGTGGCCTCATGGTTCTGGCGCTCAAGTTTGGTATCGCGCACGTAGCACGCGCAGTGCTTGCACCAGTATTTCGGTGTTGATTTCCAGTATTCAGACATGGTGCGATGGTGTTGCTGGTGGGTTCGATGCAGGTCACCTGGATTTCATTGTGACGAGCTCAAGACTGGCATTCGGAGTGTATCAATGCTTACGTAATAATATCAACGGCAGTAAATCATCAAATTACCTAGTCTATCAAGCGGGCTTCGTTATCTTTCTCTCATCCTCACACCTAAACTCTACAACCACATTCACACGGGTTTAACATGTTCAACTCTGCAGATCCATGATGTTATTGCTGTCTTTATTATCCATTTAATATGATCATGAATTTCTGTCACAACTCTTCGCATATTGCCGCGGCCGTTATAAATGCTGATTCTAACCCCCAAAACGCCAAGAAATCCAAATAATAACTCCCTACACAAACAATCGAGATCCAATCGCGCCAATAAACATCGCCACAATTAGAGCCGGAGTGATTCTCATGCTTCCCGAAGTAGGCGCCGCAGTTGCAGCAGGCGCAGTATCCTGAGACCCTCCACCTCCACCCGTGCTAGTGGGGAGGCTGGTATCGAACTTCATGATACTCGGCCTTGTTTCCACTGCCTCGCTCTCCGTTGCTGTATCAGCGCTGGAGCCTGTTGAAGCCACGTTCTCTAAAGCCGAACCTGTTCCCTGGGCGGGAGCCTCGCTTGTTATGTCGGGAGGACTTATCCCCGTCTCCGACGCCGTTTCTTGAGCGGGAGCACCGTTCGTCGTTTGAGCTGGCGCTTCTTCTGTTACGGTGGCGGATGCACCTTGTGCAGGCGGAAGAGCTTCTGACCCGGAGGCTGCCGCGGGAGGAGCTGCTGGCGCACTGGGGACTTGAAGCTGGCCGTCGGAAATCTGGCTAACGGGAGGAGCGGTGATGATGGGCAGCTTGATGTTGTCACAGGGCGTCGTGCGGACTTGGACCTGGCCGTCGCCAATCTGACACATGGGGACAGCGATTGTCGTGGGCATAACGTGTGTAACGCCCCCCGACACGACCGTCACCACTGTAGTAGCGACGATGCTGCTCCCGACGACTCTCCTCTTGGGCGCGTTGACCTTTAATGCCTTCCCGGTTCCGCAAGGGATCATGATGATCTCGACGGGGCTGCACTGCTCTGCCCAGTTGCGGTCGTAAAGGTTATAGAAGTCTCCCGAGCGGCACTGGTAGAAGATGGTCGAGGACCCCAGCGCCAGCGACTGATTCGTGCACGCGGCGAAACCACCCGTGAATAGCGCATCAGGCTGGGGCGGTCCGTCAAATTGGAACTGGTAGTTGGACACGATCGATCCAGTACGGCCCTTGGCATCCGTGAGGACGCCGTCTTCTAGGGTGATGACCAGAGTACCATCTGCGTTACATCCTCGTTTCTGCACACTGTCAGGGAAGTGATCGTATCGCGATAGACAGTTGGACTGACCTGGATAACGTCGCGCTTGTCCGCGGTGGAAGGCCGGAAGATGCTGACTTCGAAAGTGCCGTCAAAAGAAGTATCACAACCGTGAGGAGCCTTGCCTTTGGGCTTGAGGGCTTCGGTTGAGGCGTCAGGGGCGGCAATGGCGCAGGCGAGGAATGCCAGGAGACTCAGTGTCGTTGTCTTCATGATGGACGAAATGCTGTGAAATGGACAATCAAGTGATTAAAGCGAGTGTCCGAGAAGTGCTGATACTCTGACAGGAAACCGAGCTGCATGATCGTTGTTAAGTACTCGATGTGAACTTGGCCTGGTCGTCTCTGGAATGCGGCTCGAGGACCAAGCCTCGTCAGTAGCGTTAAAAGAATACCAGCGCCCTCGTTTTGCACCATCTCTGCCGCGGGAATCACGTCTAAGGCCCAGTGGCTGGTGGCATGTCTGAAGTCGAGACACGCTCCTGAGTTCCAAACTACCAGTTCGCCAACCTCACTTGAGCTTCTATCGGCAACTGAGCATGCCTCGTGGCCACGATTGCTCAATGAGATCTGGCTGGTCGGGGTTTTGAGTGCAAGAACAAGTGAAGGCTTGCGATAGAATTCACAGAATATCCCGCGACGAGTGCTGAGCTTGATCTCGCGACTGAGGACTATTATCTCATCGATGAACACCATTTGCTCTTGGTGAACCTTCCAATCAAGAAACTTTTTCTCCAGTGCCACGCCGCGCCCTGAAACACTTGACGAGATATGCAGAATCGGCAAGCTTTTGAATTTCTGCGCCTATCCAGGGAGACTCAGCAGGCGACAATAGGTAGCGAGGAATGCAGGCGGTTTGACCAGCCCCAATGTCTTACCGTGAAAGCCAGCCAGCTGGAGCCCGTGTCTCACCTGGGAGTTACCCCTTTACACGAGTTTCGCGCGTTTCGCCTCTTCGTAGAGGCCTTGTTGGAAGACGCGAAGGGGGTGATAGACTGTATGGGAATAGATATGAGTACGATGCGCGTCACTTCTAGTTGCTATGAATAGGTGCAACTCGAGAAATCTCCCATATGCTTCTCCTCGAGGATTGCGCAACTTTCTGACGTATTCTTGAGGCGTATACTCGACAATTGACCGATGGCGAAGCTGGCTCAACAGCCGCTACGCGTCGAGACACGCGACCGAGAATTGACCGGAGAAACTTACCACCTCCACGTTTTACGTTCCATACTTTGCGTTCCTGGCAGGGTCATCGGCATCTCAGACAACCGTGGTGGCGGCCTTTATCGGTGCCTGGATTGAAAGAGTGGCGGGTGACTATCTGATGAAGCTACGAATGCAAGGGATAGGAGGAGACGTGCAACGACCGGTTTTGGCTGGTGTTCTTCGAGGCGGTAATGTTCCATTTCTGCGGGAGAGGGACGCTTGCTATGGATCCTTTTGTGTGAGTCAAGATCACAATCAGCTATCGGGGCTGCTTGCATGGAACGTGATAAATCGAAGTTGTTGTCGATGCTGCGGTGGCCCTACAAAGTCACTTTGTGTGGCTGCAGGAGGATTTTGGGATATAAACCACGAACAAATACGTAGCCATTTAAACCCGGGGTTCTAAACCCAGAATTATTCTGATTAAACCGAAGAAGTTTTATAATGTCACTTGCTTGACTGCATCGTGCTTGATATGTCTGTCGCCCATGTCTAAGTACTTGAATAATCTTACCCTATCACCCAAGTTGAGGGACAAGGCAATACCAAATCATTCACGTTGTCAAGCAGTGATACAGATGATAATGATGTCAATCATGCAGATTACACATCATCGATCTTCCAGGTAGCCAGAAGCGAAAGAAAGTGATTCAAAAGTTGAAAGTCCAGGTTCTTGTGCATTTCGTTGTATCAATGTTACTCATCTTGGCGATTTCAGCGATTCGGTTTACATGTACGAAGTATGGAGCGGGGTTAGCTCTCAGTTTCAACAGCCAACCTCCGTCTTCTTCTATTTCCTCCTGGTCATTTTTTTATACCGACATCATCTACTGCCAATAACCAACGCCGTTGATCGATACTTTAGCATCATCTTAAATCATAATCCTCTCTCTACACACTGAGGTTCGTTTGAACTAGGGTAACCTACCAAAATTAAGCACATAAACTCTCGAGCCGAAGACATCCTCAAGATTCATGTCGCCTGAGACAACTACGAACATGCGCATCCCTACCTCTGGCTCGTCTACAGACGACGTCTATCGCCCGAGAATCATCTACTACCACCAAACACAATACACCAAAGACCAATACGTCTCCATCCTTCCCGTCCTGAAGCCTTCCACTGGCGTCACCCACGTCATCGTCGCGGCCATCCACATCAACGCCCCCGACAACATCACGCTCAACGACCACCTCTACGACTCCCCCAGGTTCATTCCCCTCTGGGACGAGGTGCAGCAGCTACAAGCCGGCGGCATCAAGGTCCTCGGCATGCTCGGCGGCGCCGCTCAAGGCTCCTACACCAAGCTCGATGGCTCGCTGGAGGGCTTCCACAAGTACTATCAGCCACTACGGGCAATGATCGCGTGGGCGGGGTTAGACGGCCTGGATCTGGATATTGAGGAGGCCATGTCGCTCGGGGGCGTTGTCCGTCTCATCGACCACCTCAAGACGGACTTTGGCCAGTCCTTTCTCGTGACGCTCGCACCCGTTGCGCCCGCGATGCTCAATCGTCAGAACCTAGGGGGCTTCAACATCGAAGAGCTGGAAAAAGGACTGGGCTCACGGATTGCATGGTACAACACGCAGTTCTACTGCGGCTGGGGCGACATGAGCAAGCCCCACGGCTACGATGCCATCATTGCCCGCGGATGGCCGCAGGAGAAGGTCGTCATTGGCCTGGTGACGAACCCGGCGAATGGGGAAGGGTGGGTGAAGGATAAAGAGCTGAAAGCGTGCTTGGAGGATTTGCTGAGGAGATATCCGAGAATTGGAGGTGTTATGGGATGGGAATATTTCAATGCGGTGACGGGAACGAAGTCGGAGGGGGAGCCGTGGAGATGGGCTGAGATGATGAACGATATCTTGAACTCGAGATCGCAAGAGACGTAGGGGATAGGAGGAGAATCACTGTCTAGATCTCGGATCGTGAGTGGAGACTAGATCGTAGGGAGTTAGAAAGTATGAACACTTGATAACAAATAATTATTTTTTAGAACTTATGGTTGAGACGTGCTTGTCTGTTAATCGACTGAGTGCCTATAGCTCGGGAATATAGTGAGAATCTGGGTTAGAGAATGATGCCAGAGTTGCGAAGTATTTCAAAAAACCAAGAACCTGGAAACGACATGGACTACATACTGTATTCCATAGAGTGTGTTAAGGCACCTTTTGCGTATCTGTTCATGTTTCCGCTAATACTATTACTTTATTTAGCAAATCCCTAAGAAACAAGAACTATAAATTTAAAGATTAGGCTCTAATTAGATATCTTAGGTATATATCTGATGGTCATTATATGCCCAAGTTCAGGTATCTTCATCTAAGTGAAGAGAGTATACAAAATGTGCCGTAGCACACTGAACAGGATGTGCAACTGTAGCGATATTTCAGCTTGTTGGAAGCCAGGGGTTAGCTCTTGATCACAGGATCAACTGCGCTGCTAATCACGGGATCAACTGCGCCTCTCGCAAGCTCCGCTATAGGGGCTGCGCTAGGCTTCTTTAAATAGCTCTACGCCGCGCTTCCTTTTATAGAAAATAAGGCTTTTTTTATATTTAATTTATGACCTAAAAGGTCAGCTATAGTGCAGTCTATATAATAGTTATAAGCCCGGATAGGAATAGTATTCCTAATAACTTTTATTACACTCTTTAATAATTCTTCTATCTTAATTAATTATTTACTACTATACCTAAAAAACTATTATACTTTCTATTATAACTTGCTCTTTTAAAACTGCTATATATAGTAAATCCTATATATAAAAGTACTATATTAATACTATTATATTTAACCACCACTTTAATACAAATATATCCTATAACTTCACTCTCTTTAAGGATAATCTTTAATAATTAAAAGGCCTTAAACTTAATTCTTAAGAGAAATAGGTTAATTAGTTTGCTAATCTAAAGTCTTATGCTATATCCTTAGACTAATAGGCGCAAATAAACCCTAATTTGCCACTAAATAATAATAACACTCTTATAGCTCCTTTACTTATACTAATTAATAAATAAATATAAGTTTTTAACATTAGTTAAACTAATAATTAAATTATAATAAGATATACTTTTAAAATAAAGAGGATTTAATTTAATTAGCACTAATATAATAAATATAAGTATAAAGATAATAAGATATATTTATAAATAGTTACTACTATAAATAATAGTATTCTTAAATTAGCTATTTTTAATATAAGTAATAGTAAAGATAATTATATAATATAAGAGCTTATTTAAACCCTAAAGTAATAACTTGCACTTAGTAATATATATATTATAGAGGATATTAAGACCGCATATAGGAATATACTAAGAAATGCAACTTATATTAACTAAAATATATCTAATTAGTATATTAAGTAAAATAGTATAATAGTATAAGCTATTATATATAATATTCCTAAAATATAAGAAAACCTTAGTATTAAAGACTTTCTTAATACTATAGGTGCGAGGTTTATACTATAATAGGCTAAAAATAAGCAGAATAAGCTTTATAAGTATAAAATTATAAATAATATAGCCCTAAGCCTTAATAAATATAATTAGCTTTTTAATCTTATTACTATTAACCTATTAAAGAAGAACCTAGGGGTTTACACTTTAACCCTTAGGGGTAAATAAGTAAATAAGAAAGCTCCTTTAAATAAGTGCTTTTATAGGCATTTAGGGCATAAATAGAAGCCAAAAGACTGCTATATAATCTAATATATACTTATAGGGCAAAGGCTTATAAGCCTTAAGAATAAGACTGCAAAAGCAGTATGCAATTAACTTAAAAATAATAAGTAAAAGAACCTATAAGCTAAGCTTATAAAGAAAGGTTAGATATAAGGTACTATTAATAAGGAAAATAAGAATAGTAATAATAACTCTTTAGATATTATTATTACTATCACTTTAGATCTATAGTTACTAAGTAGGCTCAAGTAGTTAACTTAGATTTTTAATATAATTAAGCTCCTTTAGCACCTATTAGTAGATAGTATTATTTTTAATATTAAAGGCATATGCCACCTAATTAACTTCTTAAATCTAATAGTTTTTAGTATCTTTAAGCTAGCTACTAACTATTATATAGAGGTTAGAGATATTAAATATACTATTAGTAATTATAGCTAATACTATATGCCTAATTAAAAGATATAGAAGCTATTCCTTCTTAATAATATAGCTATTATTAAGGGTTTTTATATAAATATTATTTTAAAGACCTTGCTTTAAAACGCAGGAGTTTAGTATCTTAGTTTGGATTATATACTGCAAAAGGGCATATTAAATAAGAGTGAAATTATATAATAGATATCTTACGCTAGAAACCTAGTCTTTTTAGAATATAAAAACATTTCCTCTTATATAACTAGTATAATACTCTAAAGTATAATTCTAATAAGTCTAGCTATATTTATACTTACTGCCTATATACTAGACCTGTTATCTAAAGCACTAAGATATAATTAACTATACTAAAGAAGTATAAACCCTCTAATAGTCTAGTCAGACCTTAAAGAGCTCTAGCACTTAAGATCTAGTTACTTAGGTCCTAAAGTACTTAGAAAGTTAGCTTAAAATGCTTATAATATATATATTAAAGGTATAGCCTGTATTAATTATAAGATCTGCTTTATAACTTATGCTTAGAAAGAGGTTTTAAGGCGCATATCTAAAAATCACTCCTTATAGCCTTTCTAGAGAGTTCTTTAGGATCTATAATACTATAATAAAGGCTATAATAAAGCTAAATATCTTCTTATTATAAAGGACAAGTTTAATAATATACTTTATATATAACTGCTATACTATAAAGATATACTAACCTTATATAACAAGCTTATCTTCTTTAATAAATAGGTACTATAATAATTCAGCATATATATATATATAATATATTAGAATAATAAGCTAGGTATAAATAATATTACTAGTAATATACTTTACTAGAGTTAGTATTATAATAAAGAAATAAGCTTTAAAAGCACTTTATTAAATATATATAAATCTAATAATAATATTAAAAGTATAAATAAAATAGTTACTAATTACTTAAATATAATAATAAGAGGTATAAATCTCTTAAAAAACCTATAGCTAGAAAGCTATAAAGTAATTATATATCTAATTAATATATCTCTTATAAGAAGAAATAACTAGAAGTTACTAATTAAGACTTTATATTATTAGCTAAGATATAACTCCTCTTTTTTAATATAAGAGTATATATTTTATCTTTTACTAAATTAAAATAGTAGTATTAATATGCTATAGCACTCTTAGGTTATATAGAGCTTCTATACTATAATTATTATAGGAAAAACCATTCCGCAGCAGCTATAACAGCCTATAGCTATATATAGCTAGTTTATATATAGCTCTTAAGAGACTATAGCTACTATACTATATATACTCTTATAGACAGACTCTATAATTAGATAAAAACCTAAACACTTTCTTTATAAGCTTATAATAGGTTTAAATTAAGTTCTAGCCTAATTTACTATATTAAGCCTTCTTTTTATTAAATTAATATATTAGAAATTTGCAAAAGACCCCTATATAAGCCTATTCTCTTTAGCTTAATTATAGCTATAGTATATTTTAAGGCATTTAATAAAAGGTTCTAATCTTTTAAATAAGATTTAGAACCTTCTCTTCTTATTTTTATTAGCTACTATTCTCTTTATTTCTTTACTTATTAAATAATATAGTCTTTACTTAGTAAGAATTAGTCTTTTATTCTTTTACTTAATTACTTATTACTTAATTTAATAAATTATAGCTTATAGACTTATACTGCCTAGCTATAATATATTAGGCCGCACTATACTTTATTTATAACTAAGAGTAGAAGGCTCTTAATATACTCTAATATATACCTTCTTTTTATTACTATAGGGGTTAGCACTCTTATTAATAAATAGGAAGTCTGCTATAGTAATAAAGTGAGTCTGCTGCTATAATATAGTAGATATAGCCTGGGTTTCTTAACTATAGCCAGGGGCTAGGCACTAATTAGTTACTAATTATATAGAGACTAATTATATAATATAGAATCTTTTCTCCGGGTTATAAATCTAAAGAAAAGAGTATTAATAGTAGGATTTAAACTTGCAGCTTCTTTATAAAAAGCAGAGGGCCTGCCTAGTAGAAGACCACTCCGCTATACTAATACTAAATTAAAATAGAATATATACTTATAGTTACTATACTTATTCTTTAACTAGAAATTAAAAGGCAGACTATAATAAAAGAAATATAAAAACTAGCTTTAAAGAATATATTAATTACCTTATTAAATATATTATAACTAATATATATTAAATATAGGTTTCTTACTTTAAAAAGATCTTTATAATATAAAATATATAATTTAATAAGTATATCTTCTTTAATCTAATACTAAAATAAAAAAATAAGCTTCTAATTATAAAATTAAATAACTAAGTAATATACTTAGATAAGCTAGATATAAAGAACTTATTATCTTTTATATTTTTAAAAGATATATCTTTTTAAGAAATATCTATAAGTTTAAACTTAGAGGTAAAGACTTCTTAAGTATTTAATAAAATAATTTAATACTAAGAGATTAAACTTAAATATATATTAGTTTATATATTTAAATATATAAGACTTTAAATACTATAAGAAATATTAAAGCAGGATTTATATAATATATTAACTCTAAATACTTATAATACTTTTAATAAAATATAAGAATAAAGTATTAATAATAAATTTAAGCTAGCTATTATCTTAGAAGTTAACTTTAAGAATAAGCTATAATTAGATATACTATTAGATTATAAATAGTAATAATAACTTATTTAAAAAGGAAAGGAAAGCCTAGCTAATATCTTATATTTAAAAGAATTAGAAGTAAACTAACTAGTTATAAGTTCCTTTAAATATAGCTAAACCTAAGAATAATATAATAGTAGAATTATAATATATATATAATAAAAACTAGGATAAGCTTTTAATTAGAGAACTTACTAATTAATATATAATAAAATACTATTTAACTTCTTCTTAATTAATTACTAAGTAAAAAGAGATATTTTTAAATTATATTTTTAGAAATATTAAAGTAAAAAGCTTAATAATAAAAGGTATTAAGTAAAAAGAGAATATAAGTATTATATCTAACTATTTAGCTATAATTATACTTATTATATTAAAATATTATAAAGACCTAAAGATAAACCTATTAAATATAAGATTATTAGGGAATCTTAATATATATATTATAGAGTTATTTAAAGATAACTTAATAAAAAGAGAGAAAAAAATAGGATTATTATTCTAACTTCTTAATATTAAAGAAAATAAAAAAGGGTTTTATATACTAATAAAGACTAAGTACTTTAATATTTTAATAGAAATTATATCTAAATATACTAAAGAAATCAAATAGTATAATATAATTATAATTTAATTAAAAACTAAGGAGCTATAAAGAATAAAATAATATAAAAGAAAAAAGAAATAAAGAAAATATCTATTTATAAAAAGCATCCTAAAAGCGACTAGAAATTAATATAATATATAAGAAAAAGAGTATTAAAATCCACTTAAGGAATAATATATCTTTAGATAGAATAATACTAGAAGGAGATATTATATAAAAGTAGAAGAAATAGCTAGAGATTTTATTATTAATAGACTATTTAACTTTATATAATATTATTATTACCTTAAAATTCTTATTAATAGAGAAAGATTTAAGACTTTATAAAAATTACTTAAAAAAAAATAAAAAATTAGGTAAAAAATAACTTAATATTTATAGAGTAAGAGCTATTTTTTTAAATTATATTTAATAAAGAAGTAATATTATCTTAGGACTTTATAAAAGTTAGTATAATTAATAAAGCTATTATTTTATTATAAGTTATTAAGATTATATTATATTTAGTCTAATAAGCCTAAGAGATTTAAGTCTTTTAAGCTTTAGAAGAATAATTAGTAGAGCTACTTTAAGAAAGAATAAATAGAGGAATCCTAAAAGAATTCTATACTAACTATAGGAATTTATTTATCTTAGTAGTTAAGAAAAATAATAGCTTAAGACTTATTAATATAGCTATTAAGCTTAATAAGATTATAATTAAAGATACTAGAATACCTCTAGAGGCAGATAAATTCTTAAAAAACTTTAGGATATATAAGATTCTATTACTATTAAATCTTTTCTTTAGTTATAATTAAATATCTCTTATTAAAGAGAGTAGGGATTTAATAATATTTATAATACTAATTAGACTTTTAAGAATATATATATTATCTTAAGAAGTTATAAACTTAGTAGCCTAGTTTATAAAAGTAATAAATAGGGTTCTTTATAACTTAGCCTTAGAGGTATATTAAGTATTCTTAAATAATATTACTATTTAAAAGCTAAAAGAGACTTATAATAAGAAAGAAGCCTTATTAAGTATTTGCTATTATATACTTAAATATCTTATTAACCTTAATAGGACCTTAATAAATATTAAGCTTTTAGGCTATATAATAATAGCTAAGAAGTCTTAATATTATAAAATATCTATTATTATTATTAGTTATTTATATAATATAAATAGTAAGAAGCTAGATATTATAAAGATTATTAAGCTATTTAAATAGAAAAATTGCGCTTATTTAGGGGAGATAAGAGCCTTTTTAGGCCTAATTAGCTACTATTAATACTAGGTAGAATATTATATCTAGCTAAATAAACCTATAATCTAGTTATTAAAAAAGAGAGTGGCCTTTACTTAAGGTATTAAATAGAAAGAATTCTTAAAAATAGTAAGAATATATCTAATTATATAGCCTATCTTAGTTTTAATTAGCTATTTAAAAGGATATAAGATTATTATATTTATATATAATACTAGCTTAATAGGCTAAGAAGCCTATTTAATATAAGTTATAAATAGGAAAAGATATCTTATATAATATAAATTAGGGGTCTAAACTAATACTAAAAGGAATTATAATACTATAAAGAGAGAGTGTTAAGCAGTCCTTTTAATATTTTAAAGGCTATAAAGCTATATATATAGAGTTATCTTTATTCTTAAAATAAATATCTAAGTCCTTATTTACTAACTTAATAATAATGCTAATAATATTTTAAGTATATTAATAATTTAATAGATTAGTTATATCTAACTATTTAACTTTATAATTAAATATATTCTTAGTAAACTTAATAAAATTATAGATAGTTTATTATAAAAAGAATATAAAGAACTATTTAATTATATAAATTAAGAGCTTAAGAAAGATATTAAGGACTTTATTAATAAGTAACTTAATATTATTTCTATAGAGTTTTTATTTCTACTTAAAAGCTACTTAAAGAATTATTAGGCTATAATATAATAGCTAAAGATAATAATTAGGCTACTAGCTATAATAGTAAGGCAGTATTAGATCTTTAAATTATATATTATAAAGTATATAATATAAGAGGATTACTTATAGAGAAAACCTATAATAAAGGGAAAGTTTTTAAAGCTAGTAGAAGATAATTTAATTACTTAAAAGAAGCTTATTAAAAAGTATTATTTAAATAATAGTTATAAAGAGAGGGATATTACTTATAAGATTCTATTTAAATAATATAACTAAATAAGAATATAGAATAATATTACTATTATAATCTCTGCCTGCTTGGAATATTAAGTATATAACTTAAAAAGACTAAGGAAATATATTATTTTAACTATTCTTATATTACTATAAATAAAGATATATTATAATACTTAATACTTATTATTTAATTATAAGTAAGGCTACTTAGATAAAGCTAAGTATAATTTTATTAAATAAATAAAAGCTGAATTATTAAAGGATATAATTAGCTGCTTTTTTATTAGGTTTATTTAGAAAATTATTAATAGATATAAAATGCCTGCTATTATTATTATAAATAGTAAACTTAAGTTTAAGACAGAGTTTAAAGTTACTTAAGAGAGCTATAATATAAAGATTATACTAATATCTTCTTATAACTTAAAAGCTAATAGTCTAATTAAAGCTAGGTATAATATCCTTATAGCTGCTATAATAAAGCTAGCCTGCTATAATAGAAGCTAGAGGAAATATTTATATATTATCCTTCTAGCTAACTATATAGCTATATAGGCATTATATAAGAAATTAGCATTCTATTTAATATATAAATAAGAGCCTCTCTTACTTATTAAGATTAAATTTCTAACTTAGAGACTAGTTAATTAGAATATTATAAAGACTTTAGAAAACCTCTTAAAAGCCTATATATAAGTCCTAAGGAGACTAAAGTTAGATATTTAAGTAGTAAGAGTAAAAGTTATAAAATTTAGAGCTAAAATTGCAGCTTAAATAGATATATTAAATATATATACTTTATATAAAGTTGCACTCTAATTAGGGGATTTAGTTTTAAAGTATAATATATCTTAAAAGTTTAACTACTCTAAGACTACTAAGATAAAGATAAAGTAGAAAAGTCTTTATTAAATTAAGTAAATTAACTTGCTATCTAATAGCTATTTAGGAGGTTATTATTTTAAAATACTTAATAATATAAAGCTAGAAAGAATAATAAGTAGTAAGTACTTAAAGAAATTTATTAAAAATAAAGATAAATAATAGGGATTAGATATAAATAACTAGTTATTATTATATTAAGAGGTTTTTTTATAAAGTGAAATTAAGGCTAAATATAACTATAAAAAAGATAATATATTAGACTACTCTTTATTTAATATAGACTTAAATTATAGCCTAAATAACTTTAATATTATTTATATTCTTTTAAGAGCTAAAAGTAAATTTAAGAAAGAAAGCAGATTTAAATTAAAAAATAAAAGCCTAGATATTAATAATTCCTTAGGTAATAAAGGGGATAAAGAAGAAGGGGAGATTAATATCTAATAGTAAGGCTAAGTATTTAATTTTATAGTTATTAGGTTCTTAAGAGAGATTAAAGAAGGGGCTAAGCTAAGAGAATTAGCTAAGATATATATCTTAAAAGCCTAATAAATAGCTAAGAATACCTTAGATATACTATAATAATAAGTAAAAGTATAGCTCTTAGGCTTAATAGAGAATAAGAAGAAAGAGTATTAAGACCTTAAATATAATAATTAAGAATATTAGCTCTATACTTAGTATTACTAATAAGAGAAGGAGATTACTAATAGATAATAGTAATATAAAATAAGATAAATACCCCCCCCTCTAAATCTTAGATATATTACTCTAAGAACCTTAAATACTATTATAAATATAAGTAAATAAGAAAAAATAGCTATAAATTATATTTAATATTTAATTATATAATTAGACTATCTGCTTATAACTTATTAATACTTAAAAAAGGTTAATTTCTTAATAATAAAGTTTATTATTAATCTTATTAACCTCTAAAATTAATTTTTTCTATATTATATTCTGCCTCTAACTGCTATAAGAAGGCTACTTATTTATTAAATAAGAACAGCTTATATTATTAAAATAAGGCATTTTTACTAAAGATACTAACTAAGCCTCTTAGATTACTAATATATTAGCTAAGAATAGGTTAAGAGCTTTAGCTCTAAGTCCTATAATTAGAAACTAGTATTTAAAAAGAAACTACTATTTATAATTAGAATTATTTTATTAAATATAGTTATTATAATTACTACTCTTAAAACNNTAAATTAATATATATATATANAAAGAGTATANNATATACTTATTATTATAAGTAATATANTANATATAGNATCTAATATAATATTAATATATAATTAGATTCTAATAATTATAGAAGGTAATAAAGAGAGTATAGAGATAACCTGCCTAGCTACTAAGTTTACTAAAAAACCACCTTAAAAAATAAGAGATATTAATAGGAATAAAGATTTAGTTTAGTTTTAAATATATCTTCTAAGGAAAGTTAATAAGAAAGCTATTATTATTATATATAAAGTTATACTAGAAATTCTTAGAATTAGCCTCTTTAAAAAAGGCAAGCTTAATATATATAGGCTTCTTATAATAACTAAGAGCTAATTTACTATATAACTAGATATTAAAGATTTCCTATAAATAAGTGATTTAATAAGCCTTATTTTAAGTAAAAGGCTTATAAATAGTATTATAAGCCTGCTAAGTAGTTTAAGTTACTTAAGTAAAAGAGATATAATTAATATTATACTTAGTAAGATAATAAATATTAAGGAGCTAGTTCTTTAGGACTTAATCTAATACTTTAAGTATATTATTAACTTTAGCCTTAAAAAAAAGATATAATAATAATATAAAAAGGAGTTACTAAAGATAATAAATTAAAAGCTATTANATTAATTTAAAAGAGAGAGTATATAATAAAGAGAAAGAAAAGCTAGTACTTAGAGAAGAGAGAAGAGATAAGACTAAGNTTATAAGAGAGATANAANAGAGAGAAAAGAGAAANAAAAAAAANAGAAATAAAAGGCNNAGCTAAGAGCTAGCTTTAGAAGCCTAGCTTATAGCTATAAATTATAATACTAAGTATTAAGCTATAAGGNAATATCTTANTATAAAGAGATAAAGAGCTTTCTTATANTAGCTAAGCTCTTATAAGCTCTCTTTATCTTTTCTCTTATATACTCTTATTAAAAACCACTNTCTATAGCTTTATTANTATAAATAATACTCTTANTACTCTAATNTAAAGCCTCTAGCTACTAATATTAAATACCTTATTACTATTAATTTATTAAAAGCTAAGCTTTTTTTCTCTTTAAACNCTATTATATANTATTTAATCTTAATTTATATTACTTATTTCTANTTAGCCTTTACTTATTTTATAACTTCTTATTCTCTCTCTNTNTTAATAATAACTTTAGCTACCTCTCTTATATAAGTAGCACTTAGGATNTTTATNTTAAAGAAATAATATATAANANTATTATTAAAAGGCTAAGTAATAAAAGAAGATANTAAATATATATTCTTTTATAAGTTAGAGGAGTTTCTTAATATTAGCCTTAATAATCTCTTTAATAAGTATTTAACTTAGANTTAAAAAAGACCTAATTAAGAGTTTTATAATANTATAAGTAATAAGAATATAGCTTAATANTACNTATAANAAGATATAAGCCTTAGNTAATAAAATGCCTTTATAAAAGGCTTTTAAAGTATATAATAATAATATNTATAGTATTAAGTTATAGAGATAATATTATATTAATACTTAAGGCTTAATTTAGTAATTAAATAAANAGNACTANGCTTTTAANTTTAACTTATAACTATTTATTAGAATAATTACNTATAGACTTAAAGAATATATTACTTTTACTATAGAATCTCTAATTATTAATATTAATACTAATATTATTCCTAAAAAAGTAACTAATAGCTCTATATCTTTAAGCTAGCTAATAATAACTTATAAGACTATAATAAGGTTTAGTAAATATATATAAAAGAAGAANNATATATATAGTAAATACTTCTTTATTAGAATAATTAACTTCTCTAATAGCTATTAAGCAAGCTTTATTTAGGACTATATCCTAAGAGTTCTTATAGTTTTTAATACTAAAAGTAGAAACTAAGGCTATAAGAACTGCTTTAAAAAGATTAGTATAGCTTAGCAGTACTTTCTAGTTAAATGCAAATTACTATATATATTTAATCTATATATAATACTAATTAGTAAGCAGCTATAATAGTAGGAATATAGTTATTTAGCCCTTTTATCTTTATAAACTAATATAAGAAGTATAGTAAGCTATATATAGGCCTAAATTAAAACTATTACTAAGTCTTAAGTAGTTAACTTTATTAATAAGAATAATAGTAGAGCTAGTATATTATTAAGAGATTCTAAGCTTTAGTTTAAAGATTAGGATATAATCCCAGATTCTACTATAAATATTACTATAAAATAGTATCTTAANTATNNCTTTAGATTTCTAATAATANTAGCCTTAAATAAGCTAGNTATTATAAGCTATAGNTACTTTAATAGGAATAATTAAATCTTAATAGTAAAGAAGAATAAAGTTAAGATTAGGCATTTCCTAAACCTGCTAATATTAAATAAATAATTTAGCTTTTATAAAGATATATTCTAAATATAGTTTAAGACCTTTAAGATAGAATATATCTTAGAGTTTAGGGCCTTAATAAGGCTATTAATAGAGCTAGCTATAGAAAGAGCTAGCTATACTATAGAGAAAGTATTTAATTACTTACTATTTTAGGATATTATTTTACCTATAAGAGTCCTCTTAGTCTAGTAGAATTATAACTACTTTACTATTATATTTTCTATTAAAACTAATACTATAGACTTATATTCTAGCAGCTCTAATATTATAAAACTATCTCTATAAGAATCCTACTATTTATCTTTTAAGTCCTAAGATATTATTATAAGTAATATAGACTATTTAATCCGGACTTTTTAAATTAAATAATATATAAATAAAGCTCTCTAATTATTAGATTAGAGACCCCTTTCTATTATAACTAGTAAGATTATAATACTTATAATCTTAGAATACTTTTATAACTCTTATTATACTTAGAGTAATAGGGCTTTAATACTTTACTATTATAAGATATTTTAAAAGCCTTTAGTTAATCTATAGTCTCTTAAATACTGCCTAGTCTAATAGGCTAAAGAGATCCTTCTAATATTAAGTTAATTTATAGTCTTTTTTATATTATCTATTAGCTTTAAGAAGGTAACTTCTTTTTATATATATTCTTAACTTATATAATAAGATATAGCTCTTTTAACTTTTAATATTAAATTAGATATAGCTTTATTACTCTTTTTATCTTCTAATTTAAGTATTACTTTAGTTATTCTAATATTATTAAGAATTAAAGAGAAAATAAAGTATAGAAAAAACACTAAGTTTAATACTTAGTTTTAAAATAAACTAACTATTTAATCACTATTAATTCCCTTATTAAACTCAGTTTTAAGGCCTTTTTTATAGAAATAACCTGAGATTAGAAGAGATAATAATATAGATATAAAGAACTGCTTTATAGAATAATATAGCCTATACTACCTTATCTAAGGTATTAGTAGGAAAGTGATAATTATAAATACTACTTAGTTACTATAACTTCTAAAAGTAGAAAAATAGAGAATAATAATAGTAAGAGGTACTAAAGATTAAACTAAACTTATATAAGCTATCTTTATGCTAAATAGGCTTATCTTAATAGAATAATAGGATATATTATTAATAAAAGCCTTTAGACTATTTAAATATATAGAGATTATAGTAAAGTTATAGGAGAAATAAGCTAAAAATAAAGATAGAAAGTGTAAATAAGTAAGGAGATTAGTAGCTAGAGATTTAAAAGTTAAGCTTAAGTAATTATAATAGAATCTAATAATTACTTAGGTTATTAAAGATTAGTTATTAGTTCTATTTTTTTTAAAAGTTAAGAGGGTTAAACTATAAGAGAAGGATTATATTAGGAATTAAAAATGCCCTTTTTTCCTTATATTATTTTTTGTATTTTTTATAGACTTATATAGGTTAAGTATTTAAAAGGACTGCTAGGTCTAGTCAGACTAAAAAGATTATTACTTTCTAATCTTAAAGATAGAGAATTATTTAATTTATTAATAGCCTCTTTATTATATTAATTTTTCTCTGCCTTTCTATCTATCTAATTAACCTCTAACCTTCTTAAACTATTAGATCTAATATAATCCAAGCCTTTTTAAAAGACAATCTCTTTAGATAAATTCTATTGTATTTAAGCTAGGGTTAGTATGTGGTTTATTCCCTCTATAAAGGACTCTAATTAATATAATTTTTAATAATATTAAAGACTTAATCTTACTTTAGAAGTAATATAAGAAAGCTTAGTTAGTAATTATAGCTCTATTTATAAAAGAAGCTATTAAACCTTTGCCTAAAATACCTAATAAGAATATTAAAAATAAGGAAANTATTAANTAGCNCTATATNNCTTTNTAAATATATATTTAATAAACNCTAAACTTNCTAAAAGAAGTTANTAAAAANNGNATTTATATTTATATTTATAATAAAGGCTTTATATANNATATTTACTATCTTTACTATAAATANNTNAGCCTTTAGATTAATATANGCNTAATTANACTANTTAATAAAAANNAGCTTAAAGTCNTANTAATTAATAACTANTATAAGTATAATATTATATAATAGNTATATTNNTTANNANTTAAAGANTATATCTTTATTAANAAGNAATTTAATAAGCTTTATAATTAAAATTATNTTAAATAGGTATATAAGCTAACTCTCTTTATAGCACCTATTTTTATAGTCTAGTAAATAGTTAATAATAAGCCTAAAGGCTATATAATTATAGATATATAAGCTTTTAATAAGATTATAATCTTTAATAATTACTTACTACTAAGATAAGAAGATATAATATAGTCTTTAAGAGATACTAATTATATTATAGTAATAGATGCCTCTTTCTTCTTCTTCTAATTTAGTATTAAGATAGAATATTATAACTACTTTACTATAATAAGCTATTAAAGCCTTAAGAGATTAACTATAGCCTTAATAGGCTTTTAAAACTCTGCTGCTTATATTTAAAGATATATAGATAGACTATTAAGGCTATATTAGCATTTTATAAGAGCTTTTATAAATAATATTATTATCTATTCTATTACTAAAAAAGAATACTTAGAGTATCTTAAAATACTCTTTAGCTTCTTTATAAAAAGAAACTTAATAATATTACCTACTAAAAGCTAGATTAGATACTTAAATATATAGCTTTTAGGCTTTTAAGTTAATACCTTTAGCTTAATTACTATAGTTAAATATATAGCTGCCTTCTTAAAGCTTAAGTTTCTTAATTAATTAAGTAACTTAGAGTAATATATTAGTATAATAAGATATATTTATTACTTAATACTCTATTATATATAACTTATTAAACCTCTATAATAGCATAAGGTTACTTTCTTAGCTTAAGATTATAAAGACTTTAAGTTTATAAATAGTAACTTAAATAAGTGTAAAGCCTTTACTTAGTAAACTACCTTTAAACCTATTAATAAGAAATATATTAGCTTTAAAGCTTTATAGAAAGAGATATTCTCTAGCTATATACTTTTATACTTAGACCTAGACTAATAACTATTTCTTTAAGTAAATAGAAGCCTTACTTATAGCTTTAAAGCTATCTTATACTATATTAAAAAAGGCTTTACTTAAAAGAAAGATATAAATATTCTATTAATAGTAATATGCCTTATTATATTTCTTAGCCGCATACTAATAATAATAAAAATATAATATAGCTTTATAGAGCTAGAAGTTATATATCTTATATAAGTAGTTAAGAGACTTTATATACTTATATAATTTTTTACCCTTTTTATATATATACTTATAGATTATTTAGCTACTAAGCTAATTATTAAGAAAATAATACTTATAATAACTAGTATAGATAGAGCAAACTACTATTTAATAATAACCTTAATCTACCTCTCTAAGTATAATCTTAAAGTCTTTTACCTCCTAAAGAAAAAGAACTTTATCCCTAATGCCTTAAGCTATTTTATAGCTTTAAAAACTAATCTAAGTAAAGCTTATTAATACTCTAATTATATAGTTTTAGATAATATATATCTGGTCACTAAAAGCTTTATAGCTAATAATACTAAAGTTATATTCTATAAAGAATATCTTAAGAATATATACTACTTAGTTATTATTAGGGATATTATAAGTAAGGTTTTAATTAATAAAAAGAAACTCTATAGCTATAAGAATATAACTGAATTTTTAAAGCATAGTATCCTATTCTTTCTTAAGAAAAGTTTACTATGTTATAATAATATTAATAACTATATTAGGCTATATATATTTCACTTAATAATTAATAATATATTAAAAATAGCTTATAATAACTAATATCACTTTAATAAAGACTAAATAACTAAGGAGTTAGTAAACCTTTTAATTTATAACCTTATATAGTAACTTAAAAGGCATATCTATAAATAATAATACTACTACCTTAAGTAGATAAATTAATAGTAATATATTAGTAACTATCTTCTTATAAGAGTACTAATTTAGCTTATATATATTATTATAATTAATTTTATTATAGACTTGCTGCCTATCTCTTCTAAGAATATACTTTAGGCTATTAAAGACTATAATATATATAACTTCCTTATAATAATTACTTATATAGTATTTAAATAAACTCTCTTAATTCTTAGTTATTTTACTTATTTAGTAAGAGACTAGGCAGTGGTTTTAATATAGCAGTTAATACTAAGTAACTAGAGTATACTAAAGATTATTATATTAGACTATAATAAGCGATTTATCTTCTTCTTTTAAAAGGCTTTATAAAAGGCATTTAATACTAAACTTATAATAACTATAATATACTATCTAGCTATAAATAGCTTTATAGAGTAAAGGAATCAGACTATTAAAATAGCTATATAATTTTACTATTTATAATACCTTAATAATCATTAGGTATAAATACTCTTAGCTCTTTAATAGAACTTTAATAAAGCCTATAATACAGGTACTAAGGCCTCTATATATAAGTTTATCTATAAATTCAAGCTTTATAGACCTCTTAATACTATTAACTCTCTTAAGAAGATTCCTAATCTCCTATACTTATAAGAAGCTATCTATAAAGAAGCCTAATTAATAATAAACTTTATTATAATTAAGATTAAATACTAGTATAATACTAAGTATTAACTAATTAAAATAAAAGCAAAAGACTTAGTATATTTATAACTTTATAATAGATATAATCTCCTTAAAAAGCTGTCTTAAAAGTAATTATAATAATATATTAGCTTTATAAAGGTCCTTTATATAATTAGTAATTTAGCTTATAAAATTAAGGTCTTAAAGAAGTGAAAGATATACCTTATAGTATTAGTTTATTATCTTTAACCTGCTTATATTAATAACTTTATTCTTAAGAAACCTAGTCTTATTAAAGAAGCTAATAAAGATTAATATAAGATTAAAAAATTACTCTATAAAGAGATTTACTGCCTAAGATATAATACCACTCTTTTTAAGAGATATATAGTTTATTAATAAGAATAGGGACCTAAGTATAATACCTAAGTTAGAGTTAAAAATATCTTAAAGAATCTAATTAACTTATTTAATAAGAAATAACTTAATAAAGCTATATAAGAAGACTTATACTATAGCAAGTATGCCTAGCGCATATATACTAAGAAGTAGTTAAATAAAATAATTAAATAAAGAATAATAATAATAAAAGAAAGGTTATTTTAGAAGACTAGTAAGAAAGCTATTTATATATATATATAGATTACTAAGGATAGTAGAGTCTCTTTTCGCGCCAGCTATTATAATACACTTCAGCCTTAGAACTAAGGCTATAGCATCATATGCTATAGCATGTGCCTTAGCACAGGCCCTATACAAGCTGTGGTGCGCCCACTTAAGTAGGAAGACCCTAGCCCATACAGGGTGCAGGATCTTTATCCCTTCTTATAATACACACACACACCTAATTGGTCAATACCAACCTTCTATTCTATGTCATAGTAATATATATTGCCTTCCTGTCCTGGTGACCAATGAGGGGTTTCTCGTTTCTCTCTTCTGAAACTTCATTCACAAAGATAAGGTCACCTCAAACTGACGACAAAAAGGCACGCAATACTGCGAGCTTATCGCTGCGGAAGATGTTCAGGATTACTGTTGCGTTTCCCTCATTTCATTACGGATGTTTGCTGGCTCAAAGGATATAATAACGATGCAGGTAGATTGACCGTCCACCTTTATCTATTCCTTCAGCTGACTATATACTTCTTCCATCCTAGGCACTTTGGTAGATTCCGTAGATGCATTCAAAATTTCAAGTGATCTCGTTCACTGCTATAGATCCGTACTGTGATCAAACTAAGAGGTATATACCATAGGCATATTATGGAATGTGCAAAATGTCAGATTCCTTCGCCATAATTAACACCAGGCTCTACGAACTCACCTATCTTTCGCGCGTCCTTTCTTTCATCCAGCTTCGCTTATATATAGCCCAATGATTGAGCCCGTGGAACATAGAATCTCGATCCTGGTAAGACAAACACGAGCGTTATGGCGTCAGCATACAAAGAAGGTGTCGACCGCTGAGAATATTAAATATAATCAATTAGTCTTTCTATAGTTAATAGCGGTTTTCTTAGGGAGTGTCTTTTTACTATTAGGCTGCTATTGACTTGTTCCCATTATTTCTGGCTTACTTGCCACGATACTGCATAAATACTGATAATATTGTGTATCATGACAACTTGGCATTTACCTATATGCTCTATCTTCGCACATAAGGTGACCAGTGGCTAGATGCTGGAAGTCACCGCCACACAGTACCACGCTTAAACTTCATGACTTCTAAGACTTCCCTTTAATTAAGCCTATTGTCTGAGCCAATCGCGAAATGCAAGGATGGCAAACAGTGTAGTGGAACTTGACGGCAGCTGGCAGAGAACCCCTGTCCAGTCTGCACACACCCTGCCAACCCCGTTTGATCCGGTTGCGCAGAATCTCCAGGCTGGAAGGAGTCAATCAACGAACGGGAGGCCATGGAGTACTGGAATACCCTGTTTGCCGAGAGGGACTTAATGGTCCGATGGAAGGTATTTATCCCTTCCCTTGCCAGATATGTCGATAGCCTGTTCTCATCTCTTAACATTCACCATCTTTCTTGTTTCTCAGTATTCACCATTCTACTCATCTTCCAATAAATCGGCATCCTTCCCCGCAGTTAACAATTTTCGTGGGTTAGCAGCTCTGATGTCCTCGGCAACAAGTCGTAGTACGCCTGAGAAATTCCAGGGCTACGCGTCTAAACGCAGATCCTTGGGCCTTACTCCGTCCAGTACGTCATCACTCATCAATTTCGGCTCAGATCGCTTCGAGGATAAGCGCATTGTGTGGTCCACTGTCATCGAGGTTACTGACCTTTCATTCACCACAGATGATGCTACTGGCAGCATAGTTCCAGCAAGAAACCATGCTCCTCCACCCCCCGGCGTAAGTGAGACATCTTAGTACAGGGGTTTAGTTACTAATTGCTTCAAGATGCCCTCTAAGGACGCCGCCACAGCCAAGGCGACCAAGCCGCTATCAACGAAAAAGATTCGCCGTTTCACGGTACAGCCGAACAACCATGTCCTCCTGAAAATTTGTTCAGCGGCAGGAGAGGTGTGGATGTCTGAATTTGATGCGCAAGTGCATCATTACCAGTCCTTATATCGGTTCTGGGAATCGCGAGGGGGCCGTGATAGGGCAACTCGGCTTCGAACATATCACGTATTTCGAGTCGTTGATGGGAGAAGTGTTGAAGGGGACAAGTGGGAGTTCGAGGTTCAATGGGTCGGGTATCCTCGACGTCACAGCACCTGGGAGACAGAGACGAGACTTGTGGAGGAATTTGGAGCCAAGGGTTACATCGATGAGTGGCTGAGGTCTTAGCGACACTAAGGGGGCATAGAGTCCCAAGATTGCGAGGGTCCTATGTTTTATGTTCTTTGAGACATGAGCTGTGTTCTGCAATCCCTGTAATATTGTAGTGTCAACGCAATGTTAATGCTGATTCGAGAAGCATCACCGGGATTTGCGAGACAATAAGGGCGTTTTCTCTATATAGTCTGATGTGAGAGGCTTGTTGCTGTCTTTTTGGATTGTAATGGGAATAAAGTTGATATTTGGTGATGAGTGTAGAGCGAATAAAGTTGTCTGTCTTGTGATAGCTCGTGCCAGAGGAGGTTGGGAAAATTGCCATCGTGAACCTGGCTTCTCGGTTTTGAGCTAGCGATTGTAAATTACTAGCTAAGTCTCTGCCTGCGGCGTTCGAAATCAAAGTGGAAGTTAAGTAGAAGTATTGGAGGTTACATTTATTGAAACGCAGTCGACTGTGAGGAGCGTAGCCTTGCCCGCTTCTACAACCCCGAACTTTCCTTCCCAACTAGCAGCCATATATTCCGACTCATATTTCAGAATCTCGCGGTCTTGCAGACTCTCACAGTATATAGAGGGTTCATTCAACTTGAAGTCATAAACGAGTCTAGGATTGCCTAATGTGATATATCCTGTGTTGCCATTTTTATGATTCCATCTGTCTGATTCGAATCTTCCAGATGAAAGCTTCTCGCTCAAGAAACCGATAGCCTCGTTAGACTGTTAAAACGAGACGCTGCACTATAGACGGGAAGAGTCTAATGCCAAAATACAAAACAACGCTGAGAGGTGATAGTAAAGGGAGCGAAGTCCGGGGTACTATATGCTCTGGTAGGCTATATAGCCTCCCCAAATCCTCAGCCATCAATACACTGCACTTTGGGAAGAAATAGCTAATTAACCCTAACAGTTGCTCTACTAACGTGGGTCATTTGTCAGTTGGCTGTCTTGCCGTCTTCACCCCCTCGCTAACTTTCACCGGTCTATAGTGCAAATAGGAAGGCAATAAGAATCAATGGCAGCTCTCTAGAGAACTGCCTACCCCTCACCATATCAAATAATAACGACAGTCCAATATAGTACCTTCTTAAAGTGACAACGACAGCTGACAGTAGATGCGGTAAGTTAGAGACCTTTCTTGATTTCACTAATGCCGATGGTAATATAAACTACTTATAGCACAGTTCGATCCTGATCTCTGGCTACAGCTTGTACCCGGGCATCGTTTCTTGCATCTCTCCTCAGTATCACTCTATAAAATGCATTAAGTCTGACAATAGCCACCACTACTTGTAGGTTCTTGCTACTTCCTGACCTCTTACTTAACACTACTGCTTATATTGCTACCCCTTGTGCAAGACGTCAGTAGCTAACTGCAACTTTAGGCCTTATTATAAATACGGCCAAGATAGTGTAAATGATCTATAAGATTATGGCAGCTACTATTGCTAAAGCTGCCGATATAGTTCTTCGTCCTTATAGTTTCTCTGGTTACGGCTCGAATGCGAGGAAACCCGATATGCTATGACGCATTCAGTCTCACCCCGAAAATCTCAATAGTTGTTTGACACCTGACAGTTGCTGCAAGTGGTATGTCCCTTATTACCGCAGCAGGCCCAGGAATGCACAGCTACCGCACGCAAGATCTCTCGATTTCTTGATATTATAAATGCAAGCTTTCGTAGCTACCTAGATAGCGGCAGTCCCTTGTGAATTAATATAACTAGGCCTCAATAACCAATAAACACTATAGTAAGTGGTATTACTACTCTAACTCAACTCTGGTCTACTATGCTGCTCACAAACCCCATTAAAAGTGAGACTTAACAGTAGTATATAGAACTTCAGCCAGCAAGCGAAGTTATAAGAAGAGAGTTGCAGTGCGAAGTTACTAAAGATCATTATTGATAAGCAGTCATCAGATATAACACAAAACGGCTCTGGTGATGCTAGGTGCTAAGACTACTACCTCATCTAATCTATGTTCTATCTATTAGGGAGGTCTTCTCGCATATGGAAACTTCACCCACCAGTCACAAAACTACCTGTTGCCGAAGATACTAAAGAGTATCACTATTAAGCGGCGCGCATGAATTGGACAGATCATTTAACCCACTGTAGCATTGCTCTTGCTCGCAAACCGCCGTCCTAGCTATTTCGACTTTGACTTCTGAATCTCTGAGCTCTTTTTTATACTACCCTATCTATTTACCTGCGAGATTCTCCTTGCCTTACTTGATATGAGTTGCAGCCAGTCCGCGGCCTTATAAAATCTTACTCTGTATAACTAAATCTAACATATGGGTATTGGTCGGGTTATGTCTGCATAGGCGGCATTCTCATGGCCTTTGACAGTGATAGCGCTCCCCCTGGGCTGAGAAGTTAATAAGTGAGAAAAATACCTTAGTATAATAATCTCATAAAGCCTTCACTTCCTATGCGGTGACACCTTACACTCAGAGCCAACGAACATATCAAGTAGCAGCTATAATCGAGCCTCATTAGCATCTACCAATTAAAGAATCATTTTCGCGCTGAACACGGATCAAGCGAAGTATAGCGCGAAGTTTCCACAGTTAAGACTGCGACTCTGTTAGGCATAGGACTAGAAGATATAGGCAATGAAAAGCATAAGGGAAATAGAGAGTATAGTGGAAGTATGAAAGGACCTCTCCTATTTGCATAAAGGGACTTGTATCCTTAATATAAGTCAGCCAGTTTAAGATAGTGTTAATAAATCGGCTATGACCTGACTGGAAAGATATATATAATAGTGAATAATAGGACTGAATCGATCGAACCCACTATACACAGTCTAGTAATTATCCCGCTAGTGGCGAATAAGGAAAATCAGCTTGTCAAGCAATTGGAAATGCCGCCTTTTGGCAGATAGAAAAGCGAAGAAAATTTATTTATCGATGTCAAGCACGGCTGACCCAGCCAAGTAACATAACAGGGTATCTTAGAGGTGACGCCCAAGATATGCTAATAAGATTAACAAGCTCATAGCTGATTTCAATTGAGTAACGTTGACTGATGGAACATGCTCTCGGAAGCATATAGGGTAAGGGAGCTTGTCGCGTGACCTCTGAGGTCTGTAACTGACCTCGTCTCCTCACTATGTCGAGACCGGTAAAGCGTCCGTAACTACCTCGAGTCTTTAGGTATAGTAGTGATCACAGGACTCTGAGGCATAGAGGTAAATAACCTATAAAAGAAGTTCCCTCTTATTATAGACTAATGCACAATAAGTAAGTTTTTTATAATAGTGTCTAGAAGTTTACTAGTTTTATTAAGAAACTTAACCTAATACCTCTCTTTAAAGAGTCTTAGACTTTATTTAACTATATAATAATACTATATATATAATAAGAATAAGAAAAGCTTTAAATACTTTAAGCTCTATAGGTTTTAAATATAATATAATAAGTTTATAATTTATACTTTTAAAAGTAAATAGTTATTTATTTTAAAAATCATAACTTTATTTTATTTTATTTAGTAGTAGTATTAATATACTATAGACCTAGATCTAAGTAGATAGAGCTTCTATACTATTAAGGTATAGGAAAAACCCTCTAGGGAAGAAAACCTATATGCTTCCATATTAGACTTATATCAGGTCCCTTATGCAGGCTCGGTGTGTTAGAAATTTGTTCTAATATAAATAACTAGAAAGTGCTCTTTTTGCCTTAGGGGGCTAGGTAGGTAGGTGGCCTAGGAGTATATATTAGTATTATTTCACTCTAGTCTGGGTTTTCTTCTGGTTTAATATTTAATTAGGTTGTATAATAGGTTATATATGCGTGTGATATATATATAGGCTATTATATGCTAGCGCGGTGCGGTCGCGCTATAATATAATATTATTATATTATTTATTATTCTTATTATCTGGGCGACTGAGGTGCGCATATAAGAGCATTATAGCCAGCTACTATAAGTAGCTATTAGGGCGGTCTAGTGTTTTTTTCTGCTATATTATTAGTTATAGTTAAAGCTAGTCTATAGTCTCTATTATTTTTCCTTTTTCTTTTTCTTTTTTTATAATAATAGCAAAGTATATTAATACCTCTCTTAAATACCCTTAGCCTTGCCTTATATCTGCTTTACTAATATATTATAATAATAATATTAATAATAATAATAATAATAATAATAATAATAATAATAATAATTATAATAGTGANANCTGCAGGTAAGTGCCTTATATCTAGCATGCCTCTATATTATATATATTAATTATAGTAGTAGTAATAAGAGCCTAAAGGGGGTATAAAGTGTAAGAGAAGAAGGAGGAGGAGTAAGAGAAGAAGATATATCTAGCTAGTAGCCTCTGCGTACTTAGGGCGCTTCTTATGCAGTTATTACTGCACCTAAGGACCCTAGTATATTATAGGTAATGCTATACTAGCCCTATATTATATAAATAGTATAATTAGGTATAGATAGGCTTTATTAAGAGTAGGCAAGTAAGTTATTAGGCTATTTATATTATTTTTATATTATTAATACTATTATTCTGACTTTTTAGCTATAGTATATATTGCCTGCTAAAAATCCTAGCATAGCAGCTATTTTATGCTCCTATTAGCTATATAGCCTGTTACTTATAAGCTAGTAATAGCTCTTATTAGTAGTATATTAGTAAGTTATTCTTTTTATAGTTAGTATTTATATTTTCTATTAATTTCTATAGTAGGAGGAGGAGGTCTATTACTTAGGTGACCTGGCTGTCTATGCTTTAAGCTTTACTTAGGCTATAGCTCACGCCTGTATTAGTTCTAAGCCAGCCGCGCCTATAGGGGGGCTGCCTCTTAACTATAATATCTTAATTAGAGGTGTTTTATAGATTACTAACTCTTTAAAGCGGTTAGTAGAGTTAATAGAGGGGGAGGGCAGCAGGGTATATATTAGGGGCGTGTTAGCTTTACTCTAAGCTTCTGCTTAGCTATAGGCTAGGGAGGAAAAGGAGGCTATATTCTATAAGTAGGCGCAGAAGGGGCCTGGTAATAAGTCAGATATAGCTATTATAGCTAAGGCTGCTATTAAGAAGCTAAAGGACTTAGGCTCTAAATTTAAATCGCCTATAGTAATTAAGGGTAAGAATAAGAATAATAAGAGAAAGGAGGAGAAGGAGCAGGAGGAGAAGGAGGAGGAGAAGCAAATTATTACTGCGCTAGTTATACTAGTAAAGCCAGGCAGGAAGCTACTACTAACTATATTAGCTAGGCTAGTTAAAAGAGTAATATTAACTATACTAGCTAAGCTAAGTAGAAAGGCATAGGCAAATAATAATAATAAGCTAGCTAAGTAGCATTTATGCATTAAATTAGGTATTATATAATAAGGGGCGGATTTATATATTTTCTTACTTTCTTTTTTTAGTATTTATTTTACTATATTTTGCAGACTTTGCTAGTACTTACTCCTTTTACTCTTTATTTTCCTATATATAGTCTGGTTTTTTACCTCTTTATAGGCTTTTTCTAGGTATACTAGTATATCTTTTAAATAGGGGCTTCCGGAGCACTCTCACTTCCGCCTTATAGGTGCATAGCTTTTAGTATAGCCTCTGCCTCTGCCTCTTCTTTCTTTTATTTCTCCTCTTACTCTTTTTAGAGCTATAGCGCAAGCTTAAATTAGAGCACTGCCTATACTTATAGGAACTATCTTATTAGTATATATACTTAGCCTAGCTTTACTAATTATATATTAAGATTATATCTAATATATAGCAGGTATAGCAGTTAATTCTAATCTTCTTATTTAAGCTAGCAGTTAATAATAATATAACTTAGAGTCTTTATTTCTTTACTGCAGGCATATAGTAGTAATAGTATATTAGGGACTTAGTAGCTAAAAAGAAAGTCCCTAAGGCCTAGGCATCCTATATATAATTATATAAGTATTAAGCTTTTAAACTTAGTAAGGCTACTATATAAGTGTGTTACCTCTATTCTAATTAGTATTAGGCTAGTTTTAGCTGTTTCTTTTTTATTAATTTGGCGCCTATCTCTTAATGCCTTATCTTAGCATTCCTATTAGGTATTCCACTTCTTTTTAAACCTCTTCTTAGGCCCTTTCTTTACCTTGAATTCTAGCTCTAGCTACCTAGCTACCTATATTTCTAGTCTTTTTATTAGCTTATGCTATAGTACTTTCTATTTCCTAGCTCGGATCTATCTTATTATTGCTATAGATATGCCTTAGATTAGGTTCACTTTTTCTTAGTTATATAAGTATTAGTAATACTTAGCTATATACTTATTTAAGTAGATATCTAATAGTAGAATTACTAACTTAGTTTAGAATAGGCAGTTAAGTATAGCTTTATATATGCCTCTTATTATATAAAGGGCGTAAGCCTGCTCTAATACAAGTATATATATAAGATCTTTCAGTTTCTTACCTAGCTCTATAAGCATATAGCAGGAGCTTATGCTATATGCTATTATTAACTAGATTATTTATATATATATAAGCCTTGCTACTATAAGATTAATCCCCTATATATTTGCTATAATTATATATAGTGCTTAGCGCTATCTTTTAAGTTTTCCCTTAAGCTTCTTAATATATAGCCTCTATTAGAGTTTTTAATATATTTAAAGCCCTAAGAATCTATAGGATATAATAGGGTAGATTATATTAGCTCTGAGGCATATATATATTAGGTCTAATTATCTCTTCTTTATAAAGTGTATTAGTTTTGCTTTATCTAACTTAAAGATTATTTTATTTTCTTTTGCCCACTTCTTACAGATTATTTATTTATATTTAAGTTATTTGCAGGTCTCCTCTATATCGCAGCTAAAGGCCAGCAGGTTTATATTATCTGTAAAGCCTATTATTAGGATCCTTAGGGCTTCTTTTAGCTAGATATATAGGCCTATAATAAATATAATAAATAGAATTAGTAATAGCAGCGATCCTTGCAGGACCCCTATATAGATATTAAATAGTACTAAGACTATATTATTAAAGTGGAGGCGAGTTATTTATACTTTAAAAAAGCTTTAAAGCTATTTTAGGATTTAATACGGGAAGCCTATCTTTTATAGTATTATAACTAGTCTTTTATAGTTAATTATATTAAATGCGCTTATAAAGTTAAGTTAGAGGAGTGATATAATATTATAATAGGCCTATACTGCTCTTATAGCCTCTACTATAATAGCAAGGGCAAGTTCTATTAATTATTACGCTCTATTTCCTATTTGCCCTTTAAAGAGTAGGCTTGCTACTTTTATTATTATTATAATCTGCTTCCCTACTATTATCTCTATAATTTTACTAATAATACTTAAAAGGGAGATTAAGCACTATCCTTTTACTATTCTTTATATTACTAGTATTTTACCTGCTTTTAGGATTATTATTATAATAGTAGTATAAAAGTGCTTTAGGTAGTATTTAAATTTAAAGCTTGCCTTAGTAATAGCTTGGAGTGTGGTATAGAGAGGAAGGGTATAGGCTTTTAGGAACCTAGCTAGTATATTATTAGCCTTTAGGGCTTTTTAGGATTATATCTTACTTAGGACCTTAATAATCTTTAAGATATTTATCTCTTAGTTAAGAGTAACCGCATTAAGACCGGCTCGGTCCTATATATCCTGCTATTCTAGGATTTCTAGTAATTATATATTATCTACTTATAGTTCTAGAAAGAATCTCTTTACTAGGATCTGAGTTTTATTTTCATAGCTTTTTACTAGCGCAGTTCTGGGGCATATAAGCAGTAGGAGCTATAAAAGGACTAGTGCTAGGCCGCTATGTAGTTTAGCCTATTTCTTAATCTTCTAAAGGCGATTAGGGCCTGTTTCCTTAAGTATTTATCTCTATAAAGCATAGCTTGCATTAGCTATTATATATTTCTATTTTAAGCCTACTATAAGGAGCTCTATTTAGTCTTTATCTCTCCTTATATATTAATATTTTTTTTTATATTTATTTTAATTCCTAAATTACTTAGGCTATATAGTAATTCTACTATAAGTTATAGGCGGGTTTGCTTTATTTTTATATTAGAGTTATATACTCTATAACCTTATATAGCTTATTAATTAGCTAGTCTATCTTCTTATCTAGGGCTTTCTCTGTCTTAATTATCTTATATTAGATACTTATTTAGGCCTATACCTTACTCTTAGCTTTCTTTTAGTCTGTTATCTTCTAGTTATATTAAGGGCGTTCCTTTATTAGGGGGTCTCACGCACTTAGCATAGGTATATAGTCTTTAATATAGAGCCTTTGCGGGAAATAGTCTGACCTATTTAAGTTATAGTTAATGCCTGTGTATCTAGCTTCTAGTTCTTAGCTATACTAGGTAAGGTTAATTATGCTATTTCTATATCCCTTCCTAACTTGCATAATAGTCCTAGGTGGTATAGTAAGTATAAGTTAAAGGCATACTATAATTAATAAGAGCACCTTACTACTTAGTAAGTCCTAGTTATAGTAGTTCTATATTAGGTAATATAAGTTAAAGTCTCCTAATAGTATTATATTACTATTAAGTTTAGTATTTATTAGGGTCTATAATACAGGCGATATGCCTCTATTGCCTAATAGGTTATATACTATGATTATTTAGTATAGAGGGGATATAAATAAGACTAATACTTAGTCTTTCTTTAATTTATAAATCTATAATTTAGTTCTATAGTGCCTATAGATATATAGCGCTGCGCAGCCGCTTATATATATTATTTAGTAGTTTAAGTTCCTTAGGTATAATAGTGTTTTTATTTAGCTGCTTAGGGCTGGTTCTATAAGTGCTATAATATTATAGCCTTTTTTAGCCTATAGCGCGAGTGCTATAAGGCTAGGTCTTTAGTTAGTATTCTAATATAAGATATCTAATATTAACTAGTCTATATTTAAGTAATAGTCTTATTTTATAACTAGGTTTATAATAGAGGGGGTTAGGCACTTATTAGTAGTTCTTAACTAAGTGCGGTATAGAGGCGGCTTATTATTAGTCTGAATATATTACTAATAGTATATTACCTACTGGTTAAAGCATCTTTATTAAGAGATTCTAAGGGTTATTTAGGTCCTTTTCTCTTCTTTTATGCCTATAACCCTTAGATAAATTAGGTAAATAATAGTATATATAATAAGCTTATTAGCTTTGCTACTACTTTATTATAGAAGTATATTAGTCTAGTATTAAAGCTCTTTTTTATATATGCCTAATGCCTTTTAGCGGTGAGGCAGTCTCTACTCTAAGCTAGGTGGTCTTCTTAGTATAGTATATATCTATATAGTATCTCTTCTTTTAAAGCTAAGCAGTTATCTTATTATGCCTTATCTCCTCTAGGGCTATATGCGGTGCCTCTATATTAGCCGCATATCTCTGGAGCTTTGCATATATTTGTAATATAGTTAAATTTAAAGTATTTATAGTATTATATAGGTTTGAGCTTTTTATTATATAGCTTATAATTAAAGACTTCTTTACTAAGTAGGAGACTATTATTATAGAGCTTATTTGCTTTGCTAATTAAGGTTACTTATAGAATTAGGCTTATATGCGCTATATTAGTAATATGCCTGGGTTTTTCTTATATCTTCTTAATTTATATAATTATTATATTATTTACTTTATTAATTTCTACTATAAGTGCGCTAGTATTATTTAATATGCTTCTACTGCAGATGCCTTTTGCTATTATTATAAATATTAGTAGGATAATTTGGGCTTTATTCCTAAAAATAATATTTACTTATAGCCTTTTATTTAATTATACTGCCTCTATAATAGCTATTATAAGAATAGTATTATTACTTAATAGTCTATATACTGCCTAAATGTTAGTCCTGCCTTATATATAATTCACTATATTAACTATCTCCCTTAGGGTTCTGTTTTAGATATTAGGGGGTATATTCCAAGTTTAAAGGATAACTTTGTGTTTAACTCGGCTATAAGTTAGCCTCTCTATAAGTTCTGCCTGTCTTTATAGTATAGAGTGAGTTATTAATATAATCTATATATTATTATTATTTATAGTAATAATTACTGCAAATATTATTAGTTTCTCTTTTTAGGCTGCTAGCTCTAGCGTCCTAAAGACTATTCTAATTACTATTATTATAGCCTTTATAACTTATTTAATAATTCGGTTTTTAAGAGCTTTATCTTAGTTATTATTTCTTAGTATTATAGTGATAGTATTAGTATAGTTAGATATATTAGTAGTAATATAGATATGTATTGCTTTTTAAATAAGGCAGCTATTTATATACTTCTAGATTACCTCCTAAACCTCCCCTAAGAGGTTTAAAGGCATAATTAGGCTGATCTTTTTATAGGCTTTCTCCCTATATATTTCTATATAGGCTGTAACTAGATATAGCTTGGCTGTGATATGTTAGCTGCTTAAGGTATACTGGCTAGCCGCGGCTCTTAAGTTATGAAAACTCTGCTTAAGCCCCTTCCTTCCCTTATTAATAACTATTAGGTCTGCCTTAGCACTAGCGCTAGTGCTACAGGAGTAATATGCTATTATATTGCAAGTAAGTCGGGGTTATTAGTTTTAAATCTGGTGTCTATTTATATTTTAAAGATAGATTGAAGCTATACTAGGCAAAGCCTTTGTCTNTGCAAAGATTATTATATTATTTTATATAACTTATTCTATAGTTTTATTATTCTATTATTAACTTTTTAAATAGCTAATATTAATTAAAATATCTACTATTATATAAGTACTCTCTTTAAGTTTTATTTTATTATTTTAAACTATATTTTCTAATTTTTAATAATAAAACTATTACTTTTATTAACTTATTATTAGCTCTTTCTGCTTTTTTAAATAATAAAGTTTATATTTTAGCTTTAATTAGAGATTTTTTATAAGTTTTTAAGTAATATTTCCTAGTTTTATATTACTAATTTTACTTTTATAGTTCTTATTAGGAATCTTATAGCTATTCTAGCTATTTTTATACTATATACTGCCTCTGCCTCTTTAAAAAGAAAAAGGCTACCTAAAAGGCAGCTAAGAAAGCTAAATATAATACTGCTATTATTATTATTTATTAAGTAGCTAAAGCTGCTACTATTATATAAGTAAGCTTTATTTTATTATTTTAAGTCTTAATTAATATTTCTATAATACCTCTTTAATAAGAGAGATTTCTTACCTTTAATATCTAAATTTAGCTCTTTTAGGCCAGAGTTCTAGCTAGAGTATTAATATATATATAAGCCTTATAGGCCGCTACTATAAGTAGTATAACCCTAATAGCTCCTGCTGCCTAATATAAGTAGTTTTATCTTTTTATTTTAAGGTTTATTTTACTAATTTAAGCCTTAAAGTCCTATTATTATTTTATTAGTAGCTTTTTTCTTCTTAAATTATATTTACTAGCTTATTAAAGTAGATAATAAGATAAGTTTAAGCTTAATTTCTATATTTTAAAGCTTATTTTTTAATTTTAAGTATTATAAAAAAAGTAAAAATAATATATTTATATTAAGATTATTTTATATAAGTGCCTTAATAGCACTTTTTCTTTTAATAGGGATTCTTACTTTTAAGCATAAAATAAGCTTAATTTCTAGGTTTTTAAGTTTAGTTTTATAGTTTGCACTTTAGCATATAGAGATAGTTATAGCCTATAAGCCTAAATATATATATAATTTCCAGTGCCTTTCTTTATATTCTATATATATATATACTTATAAATTTATAAGCTCTATTTATTAAATTTGCTACTTATAATTATAGTCCCTTTAAAATCTCCTTAATTATTCTTTTCTTAAAGCTATATTTTTAGCTTTCCTATATTTAAGCCTTAATATTAATAAGCCTAAGTTAAGTGCAGCTTTCTTTTAATTAACTGCCCTATAATACCTTAGTAAGCCTATTTATAATTAATTTCAAGCTTTATTTATAGGAAATATAAATTATTTCCTTTTAAATATATTCCTTAAGCTAATAATTATAAATATCTATATACTTAAGTTTAGTCTTTAGTTTCTTAATTAGGCATTATAAAAGTCTAATTATCTATTAGTTATTATAAATAAGGTTTAATTTTAGGCTTTAAAGCTTAACTTTTATTTTAGTAATTAATCTTTACTAAAAGAGTCCTTTTTTTTATAGTTTAAGAGAGTGCTAGTAATTTAGCCTTAGTTATTAAAGTTATAACTATATCTTACTTATTTATATATTACTTAATAAGGCTATTAAAGAGCTTTATTATATATGCTTATAAGCTTTTCTAATTAAGTATATTATTAATAAATAAGGTATTACTATATATTTTAAAGTTATCTCTGCCTTTAAATTATAGTCTATAGAAATAAGTTATATATAGGTAATTTAATATTTTATTTACTAATATTATAATATACTTTNCTTAGGTTATTTATAAANCTTACTAATCTTAAGATAGTAAATATAATATTTANNCTTATAATTANTANTATATATAATATTAACNTAATTACTTTTTANTANTAATTTACTATNCTTTTATTAATANTTTCTTTATTAATAATAAGTTCTATTNTTATTATTAGACTTATATTTANTATATTTNNATTTTAAANTTTATATATCTTTTNTAAATATATATTTTATATAANTTAAAGCAATTTNTANATATAGTCTNNNATTATCTNTATCCTAAGNAACTATTAAAGNTTATTTNTNCTANTTAACTTATATTTAGATCTTAAAGCTTTAATTANTTTCTCTATAATTTTATAGTTTCCTTTTTAAAATATAATAATAATATTATTAATATAGAAGAAAAGTAGAATTTTATTTTTTAANTANTAATATAATTTATATAATATTAGTTANAATCCTAATTCTTATAATATATTTNTAAGTTTTATTTACTATAAAANAGATATAATNCGCAGTCTATANAGTNNCTTNTTTANAANNAGNATGNTTTCTTCTCTTANATATACTTATTATTTAGGAGGCTTTTATATAAANATATTACNTAAAAGCTTTATATTTATAAATNNATTTATAGNATTAAATTAGAGNATTTTAANATTAAACNTTATAGNTATTACTAGTAATATATAAAAAGACTTNNTANNTAAAGTTANTATATATATATCTTCTATAGTTANCTTNTATTATTAGTCTTNTTAAATAATAAGTCTAGCTTTATATTTNTAAAGNTACTCTTATTTATTAAACTTATAAGTATATANCTATATATAGTNTAATACTTAGGAGTTATATATTTAAGAATNANTTCTTAATATCTTAATCNAGGATTCTATTTNCTAATAGCTTTTTAAATATNATTTTTCTACTTTTTTAAATTTATTNTTAAATTTATATNTNTATAAGCTANTATAAGAACTTANTANTANAGGNAGNTTCTTTTAATANTATTTATANTTTATANGTTTAAGNTTTAATTCTACTATTTANTNTTTANTTTTANGTTTTAANCTTTTATATTTAAATTANTTATATATTATNTTTATAANAATAGTCTTTCTATTCTTTCTAAGTAATATAGCTATTATTCCTATATAAAATGCTTAATATATTTCTAGTAAGTCCTTTTATTAAGGCTTACTTTTTTCTTATTTTCTCTTATATTTTATTATATAGGCTAGAAAGCTAGATATAAGGCTTTTAAATAGTATTAAAAATAGTTTAAAGTATAATAAGATGTATTTTTTACTTTTAGCTTATGTTTCCTTACCTTCTATTTCTTTCTATATCTTTAGGTCTCTAATTATATCTTTAAGTATTATATCTTAATTATAGGTATTAATCTTATCTTCTCTTTATATTAGTATTATAACTTAGTCTACTTATTTTATATATATAAGAGCTTTTATTTTTTTCTTAGATTTCTTTAAGTATACTTTTACTTATTATTTCTTATATATAGTCTTTATTTATATTAAATATATCTTCTTTATTAAATTTAATATTATAGGTTATATATATATAATTAGTAACTAGGTTTTAAATTTAAAAGATATTTTAAGAGTTATATTTTACTAAGTAACTAATTTATATCTTTAGTAAGATTCTTAACTTAAGCTATTATTATTTTAATTATGCCTTTTTAATTATTATAAATACTTTATATTTAATAATCTTTAAGTATATAATTTATAGTTAAATTTAATTTCTAACTTCTATATTTAAGACTTTAAAAAGGAAGCTTTTATATAAAGTCTTCTACTTAAGCCTTTATTTTAGTATTTAATTTAAGAGATAAACTGCTATTTTTATTATTTTTAATTATAGTTCTTTTAATAAGTTATTATTAAAAGTAAGTAGCCTTGCCTTTTTTTTTTACTACTCTCTTAAAATACTTCTTTAAGCTATTCTATACTTATATATATAATATACTTTTATTAATTTTAATAACTTTTTATTATAACTATATATAGATTATTTAGCTGCTTTATAGCTTATTATTTATTTTTATTATTTATAATTAGACTTTATATCTCTTTTTTAATATATTTATAAGGTATTTAAGTATTATAAGTAAGCTTTTCTTATTATATATCTTAAAATAATAGTCCTAAGTATAGTTTATTTCCCTATTTATAATTATAATATATAATTTAAAGTTACTAATTTCTTTTAAATAGTTATAGAAGTTAATAAAGACTTATTCTCTAAGTTTTAAGCTTTATTATTACTTTTTATAGTACTTTTTTTTATTTTGCCTTTTTTAATTCTATAAATATTATATTAAACTATTATTAGGCTCTTAATTCTTATCCCTTTTATATAATTAAGTAGGTTCTTAAGTGCCCTTAGGCTAAGATAGCTAAATTTTTAATACTATTTTATTACTACTACTTTTTATAGCTTTTTTATAGTTTAGGAGTTATAAAGCAGTCTTTTTATAAGAAATATAGCTTGTTTTGCATTTTTAGGTATATATTCTAATATATACTAATTATAATATTAGGTTATTCTATAAAATATAATATTATTATTATAATAAATAATATTATTAGTATTTTATTAATTCTATTAATATCTCTTTTTCTATAGTTTTTATAAGAAGACTAGGTTTACTCTTATCTATAGGCAGTAAGTAATATAATTTAAGATAAGCTAATAAGGCTCTTCTTATAGGTTTTAGATATATAAGTTAATATCCCTATAGCTTATAATTAGAAGCTTATTTAATCCTATAAATATAAACTTATTCTTAATTAATTATTTAAAATTTCAGAATCTTATAATTTTATTAAAGAGGTAAAGAGTGGTTCTTAAATCTAATATTACTAAGTTCTTTAATAAGTAATTATTTTACTTTATTAGAAATAAAGCTGCCTTTTCTAAGATTTAAGTTTATAATAATTACTATTATTATATCTTTTTTTTATAAGCTTTCTTTCTTACTTTTAAGCTTCTTATATAGCTTTCTAACTTTAGGTTTAGTTTTAAATCTTTATTCTTATTCTTTTGCTCTTTTTTCTAACTTAATAAACTTTAATAGTATTATCTTTAAAAAAGCTATCTAATAGTTTAATATATTTACTCTATAGTACTTAGAGTTATATAGAATATATATTTTTATTATATTTAAAGCTTATTATTATTACTTTTTTTTTTTATTTATTTAAGTTCTTAGTTAATAGCTCAGATTATTTTTAACCTTTTATATTAGAGGCTTATAGTTTTAATTTGCCTTATATTTTAATATTTAAGGCTTAAAATATTAGTCTAAAGCTCTCTTTTATAATTTTTAATTTATTTAGCTTTATAAGTAACTCTTTATTATTATAAAGTTTATCTTAAAATTTAACTATAAAGATAGCTAGTTAATAGCTTTTATTTTTAATTTCCTTTTAATTTTAATTCTTTTTAATATATAGAATTACTTTAAACTTATAATTTAATACTTATTTAAGGTCTTTAAATTAAATAAATAAATTAAGACTTTCTATTACTTTTCAGAGTTTTACTATATTTATAGCCTTTTCTTACTTAATAATCTATTCTTATTAGTTTATTTTATTATTTATTTCTTTCTTTAATATATTAAAATATACTTTATATGCTTATTTTTTTTTATAAAGTATTATTTACTTTATATATAGCTTTAAGATTAGTAAAAAATAAAGAAATATTATTATATTCCTCTAATCTAATTATTACTAAAGTATATATTTTAATATAATATAAAGCTAGCTTTTTAATTAGCTAATTAAGCATATTTTAGATTCTATTTACTTATTTTATAAATTACTTTAGATTAGTTTAATAGAGAGTTATTTTAACTTTTATATTCTTTTAGTCCTTAATAAGAAGCTTATTATAATATTTTATAGGTTCTTTTTCTTATTTAAACTTTAGAGTTATTTTACCCTCTTTAACTCTAACTTTTATTATATAATTTAAGTATTCTAGCCTCTTTAATTCTTTAATTTAAAGCTAATTAAATTATATTAAATTACTAAGTTATATAAGATAGAATACTTTTTTAATAGTTAATTTTAAGATATAGCTTTATTTAAAAGTATCCTAATTAATTAGGCTATTAAGAAGATAGGTCTTAGTTAATATCTTTTAGTTTTGTTTTAGTATCTTTATTTTTTTAGATTAAGATTTATTCTTGCTTTTCAGTTCTCTATTTAGTAGTTATAGCTGCTTATTCTTTTTAAGTGACTCTGAGACTCTTAATTATTGAACCTGTAGATGATTGATTTTGCTTGCGGCATTTACCCCTCTCTGAGGGCTGCTTTAAGCATCCTAACTGCGCTAGTCTACTTTTAATTTTGAGATTACATAATGCAGCTCGTTTTCCAGGTTTGGGCTGCGGAACCCAGTGTACATTGTAGCTCGGGTTTAACACCAGCTCCCCGCGCATGCGCTGCAGGCCTCAATGGACGCCGGAACATAACTGATGTAACGCCTCTGAAGGTTATAACTGGTTTTCGATGGTGTCATACTGTCAGCAAAGCCAAATACAGGTAGTGAGTTCTTTATAGGTAAGACGTCTGTTTGTTCAATAGCATCGCTAATTACCTTGGCGATCGACGATGAAACTGCTCTAAGGGGGCTCTTCAGATGAGCCCGCTCTCTTTTCCGGCTGAAAGGATGTGAGATTAGGATACTTCGAGGATCTATGGCTCGCACGCCATTGCAACCACCAACAAGAAGCAAGCAAATGCACTGCAGCTCCATCATACTATAAACCCCCGCGGGTGCAGGGGAAGTTGGAGCTATTGCTGCAACGAGGACAAGCTACAATCATGAACACTCCGCCCAACTTTGGCTTATTAGCTTAGATCTTGAGCGTGGGGTACGGCAGTTGGGTGCCGCTACCAGCACTGGCTGAGACGACATCCGTGTGTTAGTCGGTCACGCAATTGTCGTGACTTCTGGCAAAACTTGTCGTAATCAGCATTGATGTATCACGAGATTGAGTTCGCAATAAACGCCATGTAAGTCGAGGAAGAAACAACATTCATTCGTGGCTGTCGCACCAGACATATGAGACTTTATGAATCCATCCCTCCATTGCGACGAAGTTACCACGCACTCATAGACTCACCGTCATAGCCTACACGACAGAGAACACATCCACTCAAACTGATCAGCAGAGCTCTCAGAGTTAGACCTGGCTTATCCACCCATTCAATACACTTCTGGCTCCTACATTTACCCCATTACCACGTACGGCACACACCCGTCAGCTGACTTTGAAACCATGACTTCGGCAACGACCTCAAATGCTCAGACAGTGCCAGCCACAGACCCAAAGGTATACGATGAGTACAAGTCAAAGTGGGGTGAGCTACCTACCGATACCTCAAGCTGGGTTCAGAGAGCTGCAGACGTTGCCGTTGTCCTAGCCAAGGACGCAGCCGTCCGCGACCGCGAGAACAAGTCGCCCCGTGCTGAGATCGCCCTGCTCAAGCACTCCGGCCTGTTGAAGATTTTAGGCCCTCGCAGGTACGGCGGCGGCGAGCAGCCCTGGAGCGTGGGTTACCAGGTCATTCGAGAGGTTGCTAAAGGTGATGGGTAAGAGCTCTTGAAAACCGCATCCTGGTAGAAGTATCAGTACTTGGAGCTTATATGTCTCAGGTCTTTGGGCATGCTATTGGGGTATCACTTGCTCTGGTCAACCACCGCCAACGTCGTTGGCACACCTGAACAGGCTGAACGCTTCCAGGATCTCATCATCTCCAACAACTACTTCGTCGGAGGTGCTGTCAATCCTCGTGACAATGACCTGAAGATCACATCAGACGGCGATAATATCGTCTTTGAGGGTTTCAAGTTCTTCAATACCGGCGGTGTTATCTCGGATCTCACAGTTCTTGAAGGTGCCTATAACGGCACCGAGGACCACATCTTTACTATTGTCAAGACCGATCAGCCCGGAATTATCTTTTCACACGACTGGGATAGCATTGGCTTGCGTCTGAGTGAGTCTGGCAGTGTTAAGATTGACAAGGTCACCGCTCCTTGGGCCGATGCCCTGGGCTGGGATGTCAACCAGAAGAAGCCGGATCCCGCAATCTTTGGTATTCCCTTTGCCACATTACTCCTTCCTACGTAAGTGAGCTTGTCGCCTGGCATTGTTCAGGCCCAAGGGACTAGTCTATGCGTTTATTGTCTCTCGTTACTTACGATTAGTCTTCTTTTAGTATCCAGCTAGTCTTCAGCAAATTCTATATCGGAATCGGTTGGGGCGCATTGAACACTGCCACAGAGTATACGAACAAGTCCACCCGAGCTTGGCCTTATGGTGGAGACGTAAGTACCTCTGAGCAAGATAAAACGAAGCATGAGTAACTCTTTCTTAGAACAAGGAGAAAGCTCAAGAGGAGTTTTACATCTTGTCTACGTACGGCAACTTTCTCGCCCACCTCCGCGCCGCTACTGCCCTGGCGGACAATGTTGAAATGTATACTTGAATGACTTGTAGATTGCTTGAACAGATCAGAAGGGAAAGAGGGAAACGCCCCGTACTAAATACATATGTGTGTTCCCACTTCCCAGCCACCTTTGATCGGGCTAACTTAGATCCGTTGTATCTCCACCACCGGATCTCAACAGACAAAGCCGGGCTTGAGATCGAAGGACTTTACAAAAGCTTTTCTGGCGATGCTGAGACGCGTTCTAAGCTCACAGCCCGAGCTCGAGGAGAAGCAGCCGAGTGGGTTGCCAGCGTGAAGGTCGTTGCTACTGACACTGGCCTGAGAGTGACTTCTGGCGTGTTCGAGGTCACTGGCGCCAAGGCTACTGCTACTAAGGCTGGACTGGATCGTTTCTGGAGAGATATTCGCACTCATTCACTACGCGATCCTGTAGCCTACAAGAACCGCGAGCTTGGTAGTTATCAGCTACTGAAAGAAGTCCCGGAGCCCACGTGGTACACTTAGTGGAAGCGCCTCTGAAGAGGTAGCGCCGGAGCGCCAGTTTATTCATCGGTTACGAGGTCTCACCTATATCATACAAGGTGTATTAATTGGCGGTGTGGTAACTTGCTAGAACAAATATCGTAAACTTGTAACTAAGGACTTGTGTCGAAATTAGAGAGTGGCCATTTCAGTCCAGCGTCAGAATGCTACGACGGCGATGTCTAAGAAAAGTCTGCAGAGTTATGAATCATGGCATTTTCTTGAAGACCGGGCTCTGTGGGAGAGAACTCTCCAACCCTGCTATTTACGGTTGTCATCCACGAATAAGCACCAGTACTTTGGAATATTTCGGCAAACAAACTCAGATGATCTCGTGAACATACTGGGAATAAGATTCAACTCATTAAAGGAAGAAGTGTGGTACTACAAGAGGTATTCGATAAATCAAAGTGACCGTGTGATGAAGAATGCATCTGCAGCTCTGGACGATCTCCAGTAACCCGGGTGCATCATTCATCGGTATGATGTCGATCGGAAGACCTCATGGCTGCACCCCCAAGGCTGGGGGAGAAAAATGATCCCCTAGCAGCTTCCCCAGCCGAAGCGGCTCGCGGGCTTCCGGGATGCGGGAATGACGAAGGCGGCTTATCCCGCCTCCTGTCCTAGCCCTGGGGCCCTAGGTTCTCAACGAGACCTAGGATCGACAGGCCAATGGCGGGAATGGCATATAAACGGCAGACCATCGTCTGGCTAGGTGATCACGATTATCAGCCACCTGCCAAGCGACTGTGCTCTTCAGGGGATGGCCCTAGATAGGGGCGGGAAAGGAAAGGGGTAGATGTCCACACCCGCGGCTACGGGACGACTAGCTCAACCGGAGGGGCGTGAAACATAAGCTGAATATGTATCAGAACCGAATATAGCGGAGTGCAGGGATAATATTGGAACTGATGGGTTGTACTCAATTCTCATGGGATATCGTTATAGTTCGTCTCGTAGGAACGTCGATCAATGACACAGCCCACAACGCACACTAGGCTTTGAACCCGGCTCATGTACGTCTTGCATGGATTGTTTGTGGCTTAACCATAAACGACAATGCCCTCGATGAATCTATTGTGGTGTCGTTAAGTCGACGAATCGCATTATTTCATATGTCAGCCATACAAGGCAACCAAAAGCTTCGCCACCCAACACGACGATGATGAAACTCAGACTAGATCACATCCTCTGTCCCATTTTGTCTAACAGAAGTTAGTGCAAGTGAGAAACTCCATTTGTCTTGTCTCATCCTGGCCGGAACAGAAGACGTAAAGATGCAGCCTGACGTACTTCGGCATCCGTGTCATTTTCACAGCACCATGCTCAGGCATCATCGAGAACGCAGTGTCTCGGGCGCCGGAATTGCCAAGAGAAATAGCGTCAACACAGTGATGGCGTAATCATGATGATGTACATTGATGTTGCCTCGCGGGGGTAGGCGAATCTGATCTCGGACTCCAGGAGTATTTTATCTCAACGGACCTTCACAAGAACAAAGCGAGGTACTAAACAAACTTCTCGCAGGTCATTCTTGCAACTTAGACTCACATATTTCATCTGCAGCTCTACCTTAAAAATGGCTTCACGGCTGTTGATCCTCCTATTGGCGGCCGTAGGCCCATCTCTCGGCATGTGCCCCTACAAGCGCAGCGAAGACGGCTCCAGCCCCGACATCCCAGACCACAAACTTGCCGAGATCTTTGCTCGGATCAACGAGAATCTTCCTGAAGCACCTGAAGCCCCTGAAGCCCCGGCTCATCTAGAGGATAAGCGGGCTTCTGGATTTGACGAAGAGTCACAACGCATCGACGTAAGCGGCAAGCATGCGTGGAAAGCCCCTGGCCCGGGCGACATGTAAGTCGTACTCTTTTCACAAGATGCAGCAATAAGATGGCTGATGCTCAGAGTGACACAGTCGCGGGCCCTGCCCTGGTCTAAACGCCCTTTCAAACCATGGGTATTATTCTAGGTACGTGATACTTCCGGCGCCCTCCTCAGGGCTATTACTACGGCTTTATATGGCAAGTATAGCTAACATATAAGATATTAGATCTGGCGTAGTCAACCTGTTAGAAGGAGCTCAGGGAGTGGCAGACGTATATGGGCTTGCCCCCAACTTTGGGATACCCCTGAGTCTCTATGCCGTGCTCGTCGATGGGGACCCTCTTACCCAAACGTAGGTCAACCCAAATATGCGGTTCCGTACGTCTACGCCTCAAAGTACTGAGATGCTTGTTCAGTTGGAGCATTGGTGGAGCACCGAAGCCAGCTCTAGGGCTTGACATTCTTGGAAAAGGTGACGGCCTTAGCGGCTCGCATAACAAGTATGAAGGTGACGCGAGCCCGGGTCGAGGTGGTGAGTTCTTCACTCAAAATCCGACGCAATTTAGTCATAGTGACTGACTGTTTCTCACCTAAGACTACTATCTTTATGATGGAGATGTTACTTCACTCAAAGTAAGCAAGTTCAAGGCGCTCTATGACCTCGCCAAGGATGACGAAGTCCCGAACTACAACTTGGATGTGGTGTAAGCCATTCAACTGGAACAAGGAGGCGCCGATATCTAATAGTAGTGGACAGTACTAAGCACCGAGAATTTACCTTGACTCAGTCCAAGGAGACTAACCCTTACTTCTTCTGGCCTCCGTTTGCGGGACTTGCAGTGTCCAACGCAGCGCACACCTTCATCCGTGAGTGACGCTGCAAGCCCGAGGAATGTAAACAAGAAACATACTAACGAGGTCTATCACTCTATAGCCGCTTTGATGTCAAATCACTCGGCCGAATATCCTGATGGAATCCTTTCCAAAGAAACACTCAAGTCATTTTTTGCCATCACCGAAAACTCCGACGGCACCCTCACCCACCAGCCGGGCCACGAACGTATCCCTATCGACGCCCTCGCGGCCTTACCGAGTACTCGCCAGCCACCTTTGCCAGCGATCTGCTGCACATGGCGAAAACCGTTCCAGGCGTAGTCAGCGTCGGTGGTAATACGGGCAAGGTGAACACTTTTACCGGTGTGGACCTGGGCGAGATCACGGGGGGTGTCTACAACGGCAAGGATTTGCTCAACCCGGCCAAATTCACCTGCTTTTTCTACCAGATCATTCTTGCAGGCGTCCCCGACGTTCTTCGAAGTCGCTTCCTCGGCGGCGTGCTGGCAACGAGCTTGAGTCTTTTGTCCAGCAAGATTGCACCATTCGTCGACCCAGAGTGTGCGAAGATTTGTCGGTGTTCCAGGACGTGGGTTAATGTGTAGAAAGCTAATCTTGGATGTGATAGCCAACTATAACGACCATTTCGCCAAGCAATTCCCCGGTGCGGCAGTTGGCAAAACTAAGAGATAAAGGATGAATCGTGGAGGTGACCAACACCGTTCTCGCCTTTTATGTGAAGGCTGCTATTGCGCCAAGTTGAACGTGTTCACACGATGTCGGGCCGTCGGGGACATGACGTGACAATATAGTGTAGTCGCACAGTTGCCACTTACTTTGGTCTATACCTCTCCGCTCATGACGAAGGCGAGTTGGTTAAAAAGATGCTAATGCTCTAAAATAAGAGATGTCTACCTTGTTCAAGCAAACAAGAAATACAGCGAACGGATGTCGACTATATCTTCCTCACTTTGTGACAACGCGTAGCATTTTAAATCGGTCAATTTTGTTCAATAAGCGTCGGCCTCGATTCAGTTATCTAGACAAAAGGAATATGAGTATTATTATAGCACTTGAGCAATCAAATAGACCCATTTTTGTTTGCCAAAAGAACACTTCGCGCTGTATTATGCCTAGTACTGAAGTTACACGGATCCTCGTAAGGTTGACTATTGGGCCGAATCGTTTATGATAGTGCCTTCGGCCCTTCGCTACTCATCTTTCAAACAGTGTACTAGGCCGCCGCCGTTGGCGCCCAGTCTAACTGTCTTAGAGTTTCGAGTTCCACAAGTAGGTGATAGATAGGCATCTTGGCGCCAACCATGGCCTAGAAACGCGGAACAGTCCATGGATGGCGAGATAGATAGGGTGGTGCGGAGCTGATCGACCCGTACAATGTCCATGCCGATCTAGCACACGCTACAGTTATCAATGAGCTCCAGAGAGAATCGCACTCGTTCGACCAAGGGACAACACGATATCGGAATTAATAGGCTTTGTGAAGCTGTAACAACTAACCACCCCACCCTAGGTAGACCGTTATCTCGGACACGCTTTTCCGTGCCGACAGCGGACAAAAACACGGATGACATCACTGACTATAAAGAGTAAATAGCCCAGCCAACCGCCTTAGTCGCGATGTAAACTCGCCATAATAATCATGGCAAGCATTGTTGATGTGATCATTGTTGGCGCTGGCTTGAGTGGCCTCCAGGCTGCAGTAGATTTGCACGAAGCTGGTCGATCTATTATGATACTCGAAGCTCGCGATCGTGTTGGGGGTAAGACAAACTCAGTACAACGGCCAGATGGACTGGGAGTCCAGGAACTCGGTGCAGCATGGCTCAATGACACCAATCAGTCGAATGTTTGGTCTTACGTGGAGAGATTCGGACTGACACCTGTCCTGCAAAACACCGTTGGTATGGTGGCTTGCGAAGATCTGAATGGGGACTGCCATATGTTCCCCTTTGGTGGAGTGCCGAAGGTGGGACATACTAGAAGCGAGCGTTGTGGTCTAATGCTAAGTGTGGAATAGTTTGGACAAGCAGAAGAAGAGAACATGACTGCCATCCGAGACATGGTTGAAGCTGCATCTCTGAACCCAGAAAACTTCAAGCAGCCAAAGCGCGGCGAACTTGATGATATTACCTTTGATCAATGGTGTCGAGACGCTGGCGCGGGTACACGAGCCCTCCAGACAGCACGGCTGTGGTGTCGCGGTACTCTAGGCCAGGATCCGAGTGAAGTATCAGCACTTTCATTCCTCGAAATCTCTCGTGGAGGACTCGGTATCATCAACTTGCGGTACGATGGGAAACATGGAGCACAACACCTTCGTCTTCAGGAGGGGACCAATTCCATTTCAGTTGGTATAGCAAAACTACTACCAAGCAACTCGATCAGACTGAGCACCCCAGTCAAATCCATTACCGAGGATACGAAAAAGTTATACTCCATCACTACGACAAACGGCCAGGCTTTCAAGGCCCGAAAAGTCATTGTTAGCATCCCGGGGCCGGCATACAAGAACATCACATTCAACCCACCTCTCAGTCAGCAAAAAGGGTTGTATACGTCAACAGTGCGGTACGGGTTTTATCTCAAGTTCATCTGCCTATTCAAGACGCCCTTCTGGAGGGAGAAGGGTTCATGTGGACTTGCGCAAAGCTTCAAGGGCCCTCTTAATCACTGTCGTGATACGTCCGTCGACAATCAGGGGAACTACGCGCTGACATGTTTCATCTGTGCCGGCCCCGGGCGCAAATGGGCGTCCCTAAATGAGGAAGATCGCCGTGATGCTATTCTGAAGCAATTAGGGTCCTTGTTTGATGTGGGCTACGAAGCAGCAAAATCTGAGTTCTTGGGGTCCATCACTTCGGAGTGGATGCAAGACCCATGGGCTGGATGGGGCTGTCCCTTCGCCACTACCCCTCCAGGCACGAATAGCAGTACTGTGGATGGTGAAGTTGCAACATTGAAATGTGGTGGTATCTGTTTTGTTGGCACGGAGTTGACCAACGAGTGGCGTGGGTATATGGAGGGAGCGCTACGGAGCGGCAAAAGGGGTGCTGCACAGATCTTGGAAGATCTGGGAACGCAAGAAGCGAAGTTATGATGTAAGCTCTAGAAGTGTTTTGAAATTAATCACTGAGACTAGAGATAGAACTCATGAGTCCTTCAACTTTTACGTTAGTAATGATCCAGAATCAGATTCGAAAGATGGTATTGGGGTGTGACTTCTGTCCATGCAGGAAGCTAGGTTTCTCTCGAGGTCAGGATTTGAACAGTATGGTTTACTGGCGGCTTGGCCTTATGACTGGAAGTAATGAGACGAGGACTCAGTCGAAACTTGTCATTGTGTAGCGATGTCAAAGAAGAGGTTGGTTGATCATGTGCGTTTGTGACTTTTTATTTCCAGAACTTTGCTAACTACAGGCCCAGGAAATCTTTCAGGTAGTCTCCCTTTCCAATAGGAACCCCCTTGGCACGGAGAATTGAGTACGCTGTAACCAGATGAAAGAAGAAATTCGTCTGGCCATGTCTAAGAATGGCAGCTTTTACCGTGTACGTGCGTGCCTTGCCTCCCGCTTGACTATGCATTTGTAAGTAAAGGTAGCTGCCAAAGTAATATATTCAAACTTACATCTCGGTCTCTACTTCTTCGCGGGAATTGACGTCTTCGGGCTTGACGGCCTTCAGTTCCTCTAAAGTCTTCTGAATTCGCTTGTGGAGGTCCTCGATGGTCTTTTCATTGTTCTCGAAAAAGGTTGGCTCGACACCCGTCAAACGACCGATGCTGGCTTGAACGGCTTTTGTCGCGTTCTGAACTTGGAAAGCAAGGGGAAGCTGGTCGGCGACGAGACGGGCTTGCGGAAACTCTTTATCGGCGTCGAGACCCTTCTCTTTGGCGTACTCCTCGGCTTTCGTAAGGATTCGGTCGAAGGTCTCCAGACCTTGAGTGAAGGTAGGGACGATCAGGTCGTAAAGCGAAGTTCCAGACATGATGAAATAGTTCTGAGGATGGCTTCTTTGGAAGATAGTAGAATGTTTGTAGTAGAGGAATAGCTGTTTAAGTCTGCTAAATGAACTGTATTGTCTAGAGGCTGGGGCAGTAAGCAGTATTTATAACCCCGCAAAGTCAGACTTGGTTCCTATACGGTATACGATATACCCTTGATTGGTAACGCATCTTGATTGTGTAATCATCACATCATGAGATGTTCCTGGCAGTAGCGGTGAACTTCTCCCAGGAGCGGGTTCATGCCGCCCCAAATTACCGCAAGTTGAACAAATAAGACATCCATATTTCCCTTCATCCAGCGTAACGAATCGAAGAACTACACTGATGTCGTGATGATTCCGTGATGTGGGGTCGATCGGTGCCCCAGGTCGACCATGACGCCATCTGCAGGTACGTGGTGTAATGATCTCTGGAGATCTTGGCTTCGGATAGCTCGCATATCAGCGTTGAGCACATCATCGCGACTTGCGTGGATAAATACGAGCACAGATAAGTATATGCAGGGCAGATTGAGTGATTGAGGACTGAAATTGGCTATAACAGCTGCGACTGGGTCGATTGTGTCTGATTGCTTACATGTAGTTGACATAGGGTTATTCGCAGTCTAGAAGTGGTACGGAGCCCTAGAACATAAACCTTCAAGCACGCCATTACATGAAGAATAAGCGGACATTGTTTATTTTCCAATGCATGGGGTAGTTGCCAGAGTGGGGGATGTTGACTATTTCCGTTTATCTTTTACCGAGGGGCCGGGGAATGACTTGTTCGTATCAGAAAGATGGAACGAAGATCTATATTACAACGCCCACTACAAAGTACAAGACTTCTTATCATACCTTCCGTCAAAGGACGACTCTAGAGGTGCAAGCATCGAGTTCCGGGTCTCCGTGCCCCCATGCCACTTAAGCAACGTATACAGTCTAGTACGAAGTATACGTTGATCGTACCGTAACAAAAAAGGAAGGCTACCTCTTAGTAGAAGGAATACTTATTACTTAGAGGAGCGAATTTGAGGGTAGGTTATGTAGTACATTGAACGATTTCTTGTGCTGCGAAATTGGCATCCTCAAAACACCAACCCTCAGACCTCCACGCCTGGCAATGTTCAGTTTTGAAAATTCATCATCTAGGTGGTTTCGCTAAAACCAACTTCCTCTTATGAGACGGCTCCTCATATGGAGATCACAGCCATCTTGCCTCGGTGGATGAAGCCCGTCTGATATAAATGAGCAAGACAATACTAACAAGGCCCCATAGCAAAGCAAGCAACGGCAGGCATCCCAAAAGAAATATACTAAAGTAGATCAGCTCAACTGGCCTAGAAAGAAATGACAACTCGACCACCTGACGTCCACTGCTTTCCTTTCCCGTAAGCTTGCCCAGTTGCGGGACATGCTTGAACTCCAGCCTTGAGCCGCCTGCCAAAGCTGCTTTGCTGTGGATAACGTTGCGGTGAAGAGTTCTCTGGAAGTACTGAGTAACTGTTTTGTCCACAAGAGGGATGTTCTGCTGCAAAGTGGCCAAGGTTCTGACCATCCAACAATGGCCTCGGAAGCAAGCGTATGCGTAGTATCCAGGTCGACCAAGGCCAAGGGAGTCGCAAAACTCGTCTCCATTAAGGATCCTGCTACCAGCTTGAATGAACTGCGTGGAGATATTGAATGGCGGCCGGTCTCTAAGACACTCAACGAAATTGTGTCCAACTATAAGAGAGGTAGGCGTAACCTGGAGCTCGTGTACCAGCATGCTTTCCATGGTAGCCTTGGCTTGATCCGTATTTTCGAAGTACTCATGCGGTGTGCCAAGGATATACCCAACATATCGAAACAGGGCAATATAACCAGCTTTATCCTGCTCAGTCGGGTGAACCCCCATCAATGGGAGCTGAAGCCACATATGATTGCAACAGAAGGTAGTGATCGAGTGTATAGAGTCCAAGGTGTTGACGGGTACTCCAAACTTCTCCACATTATAGTAATCAGGCCGGGTATCAACGAGTTTCATGATCCGATGTCTTACAGATGAGTGAAGCAGACGAACCCGAATAGCTGTCGTATGGCCCTCGCCTCCGGGTTGGACTGACTCGATGGACTGAGTGACCTGCAGAATAAGCTGGAATGTTTCGAGGAGCCGACGAAGTAAAACGCGTGGAGAGAACCCTCCAGTCCGGACAAGGACTTCAACAACACCAGAGGAAGCTGAATTCTCGCCAACAAATCCCTGTAACGCAAAGCCCATAATATTGGCAAGGGCGTAACGATAGAAGAATTTCTGTCCTCGTTCGAGCTCTTCCCAATCGACCCAGGGAGGAACTGTATGAACTTCGTCCCATAATTGCGTAAGTAATTCATCCTCTGCGTGATAGTCGCGTAGTATGGCATAGAGATCTAGCGGCCCACGGGTCTTTTCTCTGCCGTCCTCTTTCTGCCTTTTGGCAATCTCCTGGATACGTTCCACAGCTTTCGTTCCAAGCTGGTCATACTCATATCGTAAAGGGTCAGTTGTTTCTCGAGGAAGGTGGAGGTTTGTCCACTCGAAAGAGTGGTTGCCAACTTTGAAGGTAGTCATGGCTCAGTGAAACTTCGGCGACAGTTGTAGTTTGTGAGAGTATTCGGCGAATTTTCGACGAGCTAGCTCTATCGCCAGCTTACGGCTGCTTATTAGCTAGTAGGTCCTGAGATGGACGAGCCGTAGACTTAAGTCAATCGTCGATGCCAGTGCTTACCGAGCGGAATGATCCAAATTCCCCGACAACCATCATGACAGCGAAATCTCGCCGAGGCTCCTTATCTTGTCTTACTCTGTGTCTTGTGGAACTGGTAACCTTGGCCACGTCAGCGTGGTCGCACTTCAGCCAGCAATTGCTCTCGCCGTGGTCGGATGCAGTCTTTCTTGTGTCGCGGTCGAATTTGCCCCTTATGCGGCTTCCGAAGTCCGGTAGAAATGTCATATTGCTCAAGGATGATCTGGAGATACAGATTCAAGAGCTGGAAACTGTGAGTCAAATTCTCTTGCTTGTTGTCTTATGATCCGCGCCATAGAGAGACTCAATATGCCTACGCCAAGCAGCCAAGACATACGCAACGTTATGGATGAGCCCAAGTATCTTGTCGTCCTTCTTCCAGATCTGTTCCAATCTTTCCTCAAAGAGCAGCCGATCATCAACCCAAACTATGAGCGCATAAAGCTTGAATCCGAGCAATGGATTAGCAAGTGAGTCCAGCACCAATGATCAGTATTCAACTAGCACGACCTTACTAAGTACTTGTTAACTCTCAGGTTTTGCTCTTTTCCTCCCAAGATGGCTGCGAATGTTCATAAGTGTGACTTCTCATACTTTTGTGCCATCGCGGCACCCGACGCTCCCGCACAAGAGTTTCGAACTCTATGCGATTGGGGAAACTGGGTGAACCTGACACAGTTTTCCTTTCCACTTTCCAGTCGCTGAACCACAAAAGGATCCATTGGCTAATCATTCGTCTCGTTCACCAGGTATTTCCGTATGACGACAGTGAGTTCCTCCTGAGACGCTACCAAATTTGTTACGTAGGGAATGGAAAAACTCATCAAGTGTGTAGTGTTCGACAACGGTGAGCTCAGAGACCAACCTGAACAATCCCAGCGTGTAATGCAAAGCCTAATGGCTTCAATGCTTGGACCTTTGGGAAAACAAGATCATGAGAACAAACTGCGCATTGTTGAAGTGCATGACACTGTAGTATTGCGAGTTTCATTGGTAAGGGCCAAATCAAGCTGAAGCGCATTAAAGACACGAAGTAAGACTGACTTATTTGCAGAAGTCTTCTCCTGGTAAATTATTCTCATTCTGCCATATGACAAGCCTCTCACATAAACGAAGGTGTCCAAAACAGATTCGCACAAGCCATGCATGCGTATGCTACCGGGGCATTAGCACACGTTGATGATCAGTCTGCAGATCGCACGCCATCACTCGAGGAAATGATCGTTACTCGTCGAACATCAGCCGGCGTATCTCCCATCTATCACCTCGTTGAGTATGCACACGGACTTATCGTACCAGACTACGTTTTCCAAGACACTGTCATCCAAGAACTTGAGTCTCTAGGGATGGACATGGTCTCCATGTATGGTTTACACTTGCTTCTAAAAGCATGCGATTCTAACATAGCTCTCTTAGTACTAATGATATGCTGTCATACCGCAAGGAAGAGGTAAACCATTCACCATCTTTAATCACATAAAGAGTTTTGGACAGTAACGTTGACACTTGCTAGGCAGAAAGCGTCCCACATAACATGGTCGCAGTGTGCCGCATGAGGGGCATGTCGGCACAAGAAGCATTCAACACTGTGGGTGGTTGCCTCCAAGAACGCTATCGGCGCTGGGATGTACTTGAAACCACTGTTCCGAGCTGGGGCACTCAGGTTGATAAAGAGGTTCGAGCATATATCCGGGGAATCAAATGTGTTGTTCAAGCAAATCTAAACTGGAGGTGAGGGCCCCAAGCCGTTGAACTATGAAGGGAAATATAGACTGATTTTGGCAACGGCAGCTTCAAATCCGAACGATATCTAGGCCGTTCTGCTGGCGAGGTTAAGCGTACTCGAATGCTGAAAGTCGAGGCTAACCCGCCTTATTTGACTCAAGCACGCCCATACTTGGACGAGGTTTTGTGTCGTCATTGATCATTCGCCAATACTTATTCATTTTTTATGTTTGGATATTTCACCTTGCTACAAAGATATCACTTCAAGGAGATAGTAGTCGGAAATTGATAACAAAGATTAAAAAATAGAAGATCTTATTTCAATGTGGTATTCCAGTGGGAGATTATGGAAGCTTCTCCCGAAGTTTATGCAGCCCCATGATCGCGCAGTAATCAAGATTAAGTATCTGATTATAAACTGCTGTTGATTTGTTTCGAACAGTCATGAAGAAAGCTGAGGCGGTTGCGCGAGATTACCTTGCAACATATCATGCACATGTGTTCTTGCACCAACCACGCTCTTTGCTTGACTGCCTTCCAATCTACCTTTGAAGCAAGATCTGCTTTATTTTATGTATAGAGGTGCCTGCTAGTTATGCTTGTCTCTAAGTAATGTTAGGAATAAAACCCACCAAAGTCAGGACTTCATCTCTTGCTGTCATTGCTATGTACCATGATTACTAAAGCATGTGAGAATCTCCAGGCTCAGTTTCAGAAATACGCTTTGACTCAAAGCCAATATTGCTGATGGAATCAATGCATTGTTGTAATGTCGACTTTCGCTGTGCAAGATTTGTGAAGTGTAGCGGCGTCATGACTGTTTCATGAGACAGGCATCATGAACCTAATTGCGCTAACAGCTAACGGACACCTCCACTACCTACAAGAGCGCGACAACCGTCGCATGCATCGTCGTATTCTGAAATAAAACCGCATGACTTGAGAGATGACCAAGACTTACTACGGAAAGTAACACAGCTCTACAACTTTTTACTCCCAAGCCTGTAATACTTAGCACAACGCCATTCCGTCAACTGATCTCGACTCTCACGATGACTTCACGAAAGCGGGTCTCGTGGGCGAAGCCATTAGCTAATAGACTACGGAATAACATGCTTCCTGGCCATTTTACCCCGCCGACGTCGGACGATCCACAGTGCGCCCTCTTCTTCAGCCATCAGTAGCCGCGTTATCCTTGACCTCAAATACCCACGCGCCCATGGTACGTCGCTGATAACAAGCACACTTCACTTCATACGAACCACTGCGACTTAGTTCCATCACCGTCGAAATGTCGTCTGCTCTCAAAGACTCCAAGGTCGCCTTCATCGGCGGCGGGAACATGGCCGCGGCCATCATTGGAGGACTCCTCGCCAAGGATATCGCCAAGAAGAACATCTACGTTGCAGAGCCATGGGATGTCAACCGTGACAAGATGGCAGCCCTCGGCGTCAACGCTACTGCCTCCAACATCGAGGCATCGGATAGTGCCGACCTCGTTATTCTGGCCGTGAAGCCGCAAGTTGCTCAAACCGCGTGCGAGGAGCTCGGTGGCGCGTGGAGAGAGCGCAAGACGCTGCCTCTGATCGTGTGCATTGCTGCAGGCATCACCCTCGAGAGTCTGAAGAAGTGGTCCACGACGGCTGATGGCCGTATCCCTCACATCGTTCGCGTTATGCCAAATACCCCGGCGCTTGTTGGCGAAGGCGCTTCTGGCTTGTACGCGGGAGACGATGTGTCTGAGACCGAGAGAGATCTAGCCACGGCCCTTCTAGGCAGTGTAAGCAAAGCTACAGAGTGGGTCGATAAGGAGGAGCTGTTGGATGTCGTCACAGGGCTATCAGGTAAGCTTGAGTCCAATCTAGATTGAAGAGATGTGATATATCCGCGAGTCGTACTGATCAATCACAACAGGTTCGGGTCCGGCGTATTTCTTCGCCATGGTGGAGCACTTGATCACAAGTGCAACTGCATTAGGGCTCTCACAAGAGCAAGCTACTCGCCTTGCCCAACAGACATGCTTGGGTGCCGGAAAGATGCTTGTCGAATCATCAGAAGGGCCAGCTCAACTCCGCAAGAACGTAACGAGCCCCAACGGAACCACTCATGCTGCGTTAGTGAGCTTTGAGAACTCTGGCTTCCAGCAGATTGTTGACAAGGCTGTCAACGCGGCAACTGATCGCGCCAAGGAGCTGGGAAAGGCGTAATGAACTCGGGGCGAACATGAAACTGGGAAAGGCAGGGCTCTAAAAGCATCATGAAATGAGACTACATGTAAGCCGATATGTAATAAAGCCCCGGTGATGATTCAAACGTTCATTTTGGCCATTGGCGCGCTTGTATCCTGGGTTCTCAGGACCGCGGGGCGAAAGGACATCGAAATGGTCAACCCATCCAGCGTTAGCTTCTGCGTACCTTGATGAAATCATGAAAGGGTTGCACCACGCGGGGTAAGACTATCTAACGATAAGTAGCGTAGTAACAGCTGTAACTACGGTGCTAGGGTGATGAACCCTCTTCGAGTGCATGGAATATTTCAGTCTAGGCTAAAGAAGCCAACGCGGCAGCTGGGCTACTCAGTACTGAAATCTTGTCTAGACTCAAATTACAGGTACCTTCTACCATGGCTGAATGCCAAAGTTTCTTATGTCCAGGAAATCCTCCGGTGCCTACATGATATACCACTCCTCTGAGTGCCTTGTCGCCTCACGATCACCGCTGACTCGTTGACGCAGCATCATGTGTGCAATCTTGAGGTGCTGGGACTGTCAGCACGAGTCATGACTGAATCTTACTTGTCCCATACCCAGTCTACCTCTCGGAGATACAGAGAAAATGCAATGCGAAGCCTGGATCGGTCCGCACTACAAACCACGTGGCAGTTCGGCCTCGGGATATAAGGTCACGACCAGGTTTCTTAGGCCAGTCTCAATGACGTTCGTTGGGCGACAAGTGCAATAAAACACGCAAAAGCTGACCATCAAGCTGCCGATCAAGCCGAGACTGAACATGATTATCTCCATAACGGGTCCTCACTAGTCTTGGCCCCCTGGACGTAGGGTTGTGATTTGCTACCTTGCTCGTCTCGTATCACCACGGTCCAGCGGCAACGATCCGGGAATTGGAAAGTTCCAGCACCACTCTCTTGTGTTTGCCCAGGGTATTGAATGGATGGTGTGTGGATGGATGTGACGCTCCATGGGGTGCCTCGAACCCCAGTAACGAAAGACGAAAGTGGAGAGTTGGAGAGTTGGAGATAGACTTATCATGGCTCCTGTTAGTACGCCCAGAGCAAGATACACAGAAGTGGCTACTTATGTATCTTTGAGTATGCGTATCTGTTCATCCTACTCTCGCAGCAAGGCTCCGCCAGGATGAAGAACAAAGATAGAAAAGAAAGGTACACATGCCCATGCACCGCAATCACCTTTGCGGGTACGGGGAGACACAGCGGAGATGCCATTTCCACAAAAAGACTCCATATAAACCCAGTCTCTCCGCGTCTCCGCCTCCTCCCCGCACGGCTCCCCGCGTTTCGCAGCATCTCACTCCGAAGCACCAGGATCTGGGTTTTCACGAAGCATCCCCCGCGAACGATGTCTGCTCATAGTGGGGATATGGAGCAAAAACCCCAGACGATAAGTCGGGGTATGGTCCCTGTGAGGCGTCTCCGCCTCTCGGTGGCAGTTCCAGCGGATACCGCGAGGCAAAGGCGCTTCTTAATAAATGAGCAATGTTCCCATGTCGTTGGATTCTGAATATGCAAAGCAGCCTCCCGCAGCTACTGACGACTCCTCGACGATATCCGCAAATATGGTACTATGGAAGCACACCTACCGGGGCAAGGCCTTGGTCACAGCTATCACTTTAGCATCATGCCAAGCCTTCCTCCTCCTGGGGTTTGACCAAGGTGTCATGGCCGGCATCATCGGCGCCGACAACCGGTTTGGCAAAGACTTCAATCACCCTGATGCAGATATGCAGGGAAATATCGTCGCTCTCTACGACATTGGTTGTGTGATAGGATCTATCGTCTGCTACTTTGTTGGAGAGCGTCTAGGCCGAAGAACTATGCTTATGTGAGTGTGCCTGATATTCACCTGTGCTTTTATGTGACTTCAAGATTTAACCTCCATCATATAGGTCGGGCGGAACTATTATGATAATCGGAACCATAATCCTCGCGACATCGGACACTATTGCGCAACTCATCGTTGGTCGTATCGTTACAGGTATCGGGAACGGCATGAACTCTTCAACAGCGCCCATCTATCAGAGTGAATGCTCTCCTGCAAAGATCCGAGGCGCACTCCTTACAACCCAAGGCACTGTAACTATTCTTGGTGTTGTAATTGCCTACTGGTAGGTTTACTATTCTCCACCTATCCCCTCCCAACGCTGACAAGATCCCTTCGTAGGATGGACTACGCGACCAGTTTCACAGATTCTTCCCTACAATGGCGACTGCCACTTTCTTTCCAGGGACTGTTCGCGATTTGCCTCGTGCTTCAGGTCTATGGCCTACCCGAAACACCGCGATGGCTAGTCCAACATGAGCGGTACGAAGAGGCTCGAGAAGTCATCGCCGCACTCGAAAATAAGCCATCAGACGACGCCGCCATCAATCGTACCCTACTCGACATTCGGAGCGGTCTAGAAGAAGAGCAAAAGGGCGGACCTTTTAGTATAAAGGAGCTCTTCACATGGGGAGAAGTTCAGAACTTCCGCAGATTGCTCATCACCATCGCCATCCAGCTAGGTCAGCAGTTCAGCGGGTCCAACATGATCAATTACTATGCCCCGGTGATCTTCCAAACGAACATGGGCGTCAGCCGCAACTTGTCGCTCATTCTTGGAGGGTGCGCTCAAATCACTTTCTTGATTGGATCGATCATACCCGTCTTTCTGATGGACCGTTTTGGTCGACGAACACTGCTCCTGATATGCTCGGCCGGCCTCTGTTTTTGTTTTGTTATGGTCACGATACTCCTATCCATTGGGTCCACTGGTCCTGCGTTCGGGGCCACGGCTTTCATCTTCCTATTTCAGATCTTCTACGGTATCGGTTGGCTACCGGTTCCGTGGTTTTACCCTTCAGAGATCAACACTACTCGAGTCCGGACCCGCATGCAAGCCATTGCGTCGGGGTGGAACTGGATGTCCGTCTTTGCTGTCGTCAAGATCACGCCTATTGCTTTTGGTGAGTTTATATCAACGACAACTTGAATAAGACACGGACAATTACTAACTAGTCTGTAGCCAACATTGGATGGCGAACTTTCATCATCTTCGCAGTTCTGAACGCCGCCTTCCTTCCACTGGTGTACTGTTTCTTCCCAGAAACCAAGGGCCTTGAACTAGAGGATATTCCTCTTCTGTTTTCCAAAGGCGGAATAACCGGAGGTGTTCTGACATCTAAAGGCGGGCGAACAGTAATGCCTCACCAACACGCTCAGGAGCGAGAGATTGATAACAAGCTGGAGGGACTTGGTGAGGAAGTTGAGGATGCAGGGGCTTAGTGAATTGTTATAGGGATAGATATAGATATAGATATGCACAGTAGACACATTATAGTACTAGCGATGTTATAATCTAGATGGGTCATAGACCACGGTTGAGATCTTCCACTTCAACTTTCATCACTGATTTTGCTTATTTTACCGTCGTCATCAGTGATCGCTCTCTGTGTCCAGCACCGATCTTCTCACATTTCAGCCTACCGCAAACTTATATCCGTGCCATCTGTTTTTTTAAACACTTCTCAAACAGATCCAATGTCTTTCACAGCAGTGTGCACGTTCTTCTGCTCGGTCTCCGAGGCAATCGACTCAGGAGATGAGGTGTCGGACTGTGGCGATTGAGGCGAGGTCTGGTCGAATTTCTTTCCCTTCAAGACTGCCCATACCGGCCTCCAGCCACCGTCTACAAGAGGCCCAAAATTGCCGACGAGAAGAGTGAACCAAAGATAGATGAAGGCGATGACGATCCACGCCGTAAAGAACTGTGGCTGTTAGTTTAAGATACGGAAAATAGTGATTGCAATGCGAAAACTTACAGATTTGGAGAAGACCATCTTAGCTCCGTACATAGCAAGTGGCCATAAGAAGACGTGTCCAACGAGAGCTTAAAGTGGGGGTGTTAGTCAATGGTCTCACTTTTGCAACCAGGCAAGAGAGAATGCTCACTCAGTGTCGACCAGAAAGCAGCCCACTTGCTCATTCTCTTCATGTAGGCAATCCTCTCAGGCTTGACCCATGGATCATCAGCGCGATCTTCGTCTGCCGTCCTCCCATGCTCTGACTTGATACTCCTAATGCTGTCAAACACAGCCCAATCGAACTTGCTAGGCTTAACCAGTGAGATGATAATTGTGAGGGGGAGCGGGACAAAGAAGGAGGTAACACAGCCAAATAAGCACGGCATGGTGCTACCCGTAGATTCAATAGTGATCTCCCCAAAGTAGTGGATGGCAGTTCCAAGCCAGACGGCGATGCCGCATGCCATTCCTACGACAGGCGAAATGATAGCCGCAGGTCTAGTCTGCCCTTTCCAGAACAATGAGAAGATTGTAGGGAAAACACCAGGGTTGATGACGTTCCCAAGGGTGTAAAGCAGCCAGGTCATGTTGACTCCGCCCTGGTTGAAGGCTGTGGATAGGGTCGGGATAAACAGAGTTGTGATCACGACACCGATGTGAGACCACCTGATCAGCTGCTTGTCGGTGGCGTTCTTGTTGATGTAAGTGCCGTAAATATCGAAAGAGATGATGGAGCTCGTTGCAATCATCTGAGCCGATGCGATGGAGGTACACGCCTAATCCTGAGTCAGCTTCATAGTTCGCGAGGCCTTTGGAGAGAAGTTCTGACCATGAAGACAGTCAATAGCAAAGCAACAGCGCCTCCTTTGCCAGCGACGGCTTGGGCGACGTATGGTAGTACAAGTCCATTGCCGACTTCCACATCCGTCATCATCTACAAGAAGGATTCGTTAATTCACTTCCATCATTGCACCCTCGACTAAACTTACCCTTGGGTAGGTAGGGAACACAGGCGTCGACTCCAATGCAATGGCCGCAAGTCCGACGATGGTTCCAACAGTCCATGGTACCGAGAAGGAAGCAACACCACCTAGAACGTAGCCTGGAACAGCAGCAGCAACATCAGCAGAGAATCCCTAGTAATCCTGTCAGTCGTGTGCCCTCGAGGTCAGATACTTCGGAGTACCCACCTTCTGCCAAAACCCGGTGTCCATGATGACAGCTCCGAAGTTGGAACTGGGAATAGTCAGTTTCCAGAAGCTGTGAACATGGTGTGTTGTAGACACTTACATAACGTGAAGAATACCAAAGTACAAGCAGCCTTCACTTCGCATGGTCAAATGCGACCCGTGGTAGTTTCCAGCCACAGGGTACTTCTCGTCGGCAGCTCTGACAGCATCGTACAGAGCACCGATGGAACCAATCTCCTTAACAACGATAAGCTTGATAGTGAACCAAACCAAGATGATCATAATGATAAAAGTGTGGATGTAGTCGGTCAAGAAGGTTGCGCGAAGTCCTCCGAAATATGTGTATACGCCCACTCCAACCTGAAGAATTGCAATGTCAGTCACGAATCAACTTATGTACAAGTCTTTTCCTTACCGGCATAAGATACGTGCTCGCAAGAATAGGCATTCCCGTCAGGGATGTCACAGCAGCGCTAGCGCCAAGAAGCATACCAGAGAAGACGAGGATGTTGTTGATGAGGCAGAAGCAGATCCAGAGGACATGAGCAGTCGTACCGTATCGAACCTTGACCAGCTCAAGCAACGTATGTGCGTGAGGGGCCCGACGTTTGGCTTCAATAGAGATCCAAGCCAGGAAGCAGACCATGGTAGAGGCAGAGGCACCCCACCAAACTCCGAGAGCAACACCATAACGATATGTGAGAAGTGAGGCACCTAGAAGAGCGGTACTGTAGAGCCAGGAAGAGATGACCGCAGCAGCAGTCAGTCCAACACCAACACTACGGTTGGCTACCATGAAACTGCAGACGATTAGAAAGGTGTTTCTGATATCAAGTAGTGACAACATACGTCTCAGTTGAGTGATTGTCTTCGTTCAAGGACTTCTTCATTCCCCTCGTCACCCAGATCATACCTAGCCAGTGTTAGTCGAATCATGAATACACAGCACAATAGTATCCTGTCAGTCCCTACCCAGCGCAAAGGTGACGCCGAGGCCCACGACGACTGCATAGCCAGCTCCCTGAGGCAGCGGTGCGGGAATTGCGTCCGACATGACTATTGTCTCTTTTGTCTCGGAGAGTCAGAGAATCGCCTGCTTGACAAAGGGTCGTCTGTCAAGATTCCACATCAGTGGTCTTAAACATATCCTGCCGTGGGATAATTTAGATCCTTGGACCCTGGTGCCAAGCACCCTCGATCACATCTTCACGAACGCAAATGGCGATGCCAAGTTCTCGAGCGATAAGTTTCTGCTAGATCAATTCACTCGCAGGACGGTCTCGTTCCTAGAGATCGCTAGGCACAGCTATAGCCGAACAAGACAACGATTCAGAGTTGCCAAGGCTCGCCACGGACTTCGCATTCCGAGTCAGGGTGATTCCGGGTTATGATAGCCAGCGTGTCAGCCATGACTTGGCTGCCCCTCCTGGCGGTATCGTCTGGAAATAATGGACCATATGGAATCATTTCCTCCAATTGGGCATGATATACGCCCAGGGTACCGGTTTCGCGGGCTGAACCATGCGAAACACGTTGCGATAGAGTGCGCATAAGCAGATCGAAGGACTTAGTTCGCATTGCACCACAGCCCTTGTACTATTGTGCCATTCACTTATACAGATATATGCTTGGTCCACGGCCCGCGGCTAATTTGGTTTCGGGACTGGTGGACTAAGAACTCATCAAGACTATCCTATCATGAACCTATAGAGTTGCCTGTTGCCATCTACCCCATTAACCCACCTGTCAACCCGCCAGCGCGGAACTGCGGCGTAGCCTCAAGACCCGCGACTTTGGTTCTCGTTCTCGACTAGGAGCGTGTTAGCAAATTCCCAGAATCATGACCCCTGCGGCCAAGAAGATGTCTAGAAGGAAGTGCTGACTAGCTTCAATTGTTATCTGATGGTGTGATCGTAGGCCAAATCACGCCCTCCGCTCTTCTGGACCATGAAACCCCCGGTCGGTTCTATCCCCAATCTGAGGGATGCCTGAATTGGGTTACCGATCTAAAATGGAATTCATGGTCCATTCTTATAAGTGCGGCGAGTTGTTGGTGTAAATGTTTCAAAGCTACTGGTTAACTTTGTCAGGGTCCTAGAATTCCCCCTTGCCGTCAAGCATAGTAATAATAACCAGCTATTGACGGCGATCTGTAGCTTCATAACCAGTTGCACAAAATGGGCGATTCTGAATCTTCACCTCCAAAGCAATGGATTTTAAATGCTTTCACCATGAGCACGCCAGGCCACTTGGCCTCAGGTCCGACAACACTCCCTTGAGTGTTTCCAAAGGGTGCTAACAGATCTAGGCTTGTGGAGGCATCCCAGGAACCGTACTTCTCAATACATCGACATTGAATATTGGACTGACCTTGCGAAAATCGTCGAGGAGGGGAAGTTCCACGGACTCTTCATTGCCGATGTCCTGAGCCACTATGGCGTCTATAGAGGCGCGGGCAACATAGATCCTGGTCTTGCTGGAGCTGCTCAGTTCCCCATCACGGATCCATTGTGAGCTTCTCCAAGATCGGTAACACTGAGCGAACTAACAAAGAGGAAAGCCTTCCTATTGCAGCAATGGCGGCGGTGACGAAACATCTGTCCTTCGGCATCACAGCATCGACCACTTACGAAAACCCGTTTCTCCTGGCTCGAAGATTCGCAACCCTCGACCATCTGACCAAGGGTCGTGTAGCCTGGAATGCTGTAACTAGCCATTTGGAGACTGCGGCTAAGAATGTCGGACTCGATACTCAGATTGCGCATGATGAACGCTACCAGATCGCAGACGAGTTTCTCACCTTGACCTACAAGCTCTGGGAGAGCACATGGAGGGACGACGCCGTTGTGAAGTCTAACGAGACCAAGCAATATTCTGTTCCCGGCCGCGTGCGACAGATCGATCACAAGGGGTGAGCCGGCGAAGCCCCTTTTCGAAGATCTGAGTTTCCTGTGTGCTGACCTACTGCACAGCAAATACTTTAGCTCGGCTGGTCCCCTTACGAGCGAACCGTCGATACAGCGCACGCCGTTCATCTTCCAGGCTGGCGCTAGCAGCGCTGGCAAGGCCTTTGCAACCAAGCATGCCGAGTGTATGTTTCTGCCGGGAATGGAGCCACATAGTGTCAAGAAGACGGTTGACGATATCAAGAGGCTCGCCGTCGAGCAAGGCAGAGACCCATCAACCATCAAAATTATTGCCGGAATGCTAGTAATTGTGGACGAGACCGACGAGCTAGCGCAGGCCAAATATGAGGAGTACCTGACATATGCTGATCTCGAGGGGTCGCTTACCTTATTTGGAGGATGGACGGGAGTTGATCTCGACAAGTGGTCTGATGATGAAGATTTCAAGTTCGCCGGTCCCGGAGATATTCAGAGCATGGTCACCAACTGGGCGGCAACTATTCCCGGCACTGATGGTGCGAAGTGGACGAAGTCGAGGATTGCAAAGGAGCTCTCGATCGGAGGCCCCGGCGCAAGAGCCATCGGATCGGCCAAGACTGTCGCGGATATTCTGCAGCGGTGGGTAGATATTGCGGGCATCGACGGCTTCAACCTCGCCTATGCGGTGAACCCCGGTGACTTCCAGGATATTATCAAGTGGCTGTTGCCCGAGTTACAAGCTCGGGGTGTGTTCTGGAAGGATTATACGGGTTCCACGACAAGGGAAAACTATTTCCAGGACGGCCAGGGCCCGAGGCTTAGGGATGATCACCCTGGTGCCAAATACAAGTGGGCGGCGGAGTAAAGCAGCTTGGACTTTGGGTTTTCGTGTACAAGGTAAGGTAGTAGAAAAGGAAAATTTGGGTGTCAACTTTGACAGACTGAAGCTCAGTAGAGGTCCAAAGAGGTTGGGGTAAAGAAGCTATTTACTATGATTTAAGCTGATGATCCTATGGCCGAATGTTTGCCGCTCGTACCTTGTGTCGTATCCCCAGGCCTTCCGGGCTTCTCACCCCTTCAACAACCTCTTTTGCCCTTTCTATGGCCAACACAGAGTTTCTGATTAGCACGCTTACTCCAGATCAAAGACCTAAACGTAGAGGAATAGTCCGGCTGATCACTATTTCGAGGCTGTTGCTGAAAGCTCGCGCCAAGGATCCCACGCGCTTGGTGTTGGCAACGCTGTGTCCATAGTCCATAGTCCATGGGGCTGAGAGACTTCGTTGATAAGAAGTGGCCCACCGTTGCAGACCCTTCGGCAATGCATGGCAGCGAATCTCTACTGTAGACATCCTCTCGGCCAGAGACCGTGGTTAACAATCGCCCATCGCGTCGGATCCTCAGCCGAGTTCGCATCCGATCCATAAAAGGCCAACTGAATCCTTACAATCTTGCCGTGGAACAGTCGCAAAAGGCATGCGGCACGTCGCACTTGAGGCAACACCACGGCTCGCATCCTGCCATCATCCTTGCCACGAGGGAAGGCGTTATAAACACATGACCCCTTCTATGTTCAATCGCGAGTATCGACCTCGAGGTCTAGCTGCACACCGTTCGAGATGCCGTAGTCATCCAGCGTCAGCTGATCTTTGAAGGGTCGCTCGCTTTGCCGCCGCAGGATGATCTGGCCAGGTTCTCGTCCAATCCGTGCAGCCACCATCAACTTCAGCTGTTTGACCGTGTCGGAGCCCAGACAAGGGATGGCCGCTTTAGTTCCCAGTCGGTCATTGACGTTGACCACGATCATCTCCTCGGCTGGCTGGGCAGCGACTGGTGCTGCCCTCGGCTTCGGGGCTTGTTCATCTAGTGGCTTGCGGTCCCGGTCTTGGTCGCGGGGGCGGTCGCGGTCACGGTTACGGTCTCGATTGTTGCTGTCTTGATCGCGGTATCGACTGCGGTTCTGAGGAGGCGATCTATTGCGAGTTTCACGGCCATCCGAGTTTCGAGGGCGGCTGTCCTTCCATCTGAAACCACCGCCGCCTTGCCGGGGACGCCGAGCGGGAGACCGAGATCGAGGACGCGAAGGCTGCTTCGACGAGGCGCTGCCTTCATCTCGGTTTCTGTTGCGATTGCGATCTTCATCGTAGTCGCGGTCGCGGTTCTGGATTCGGCTGGGATGCTGCTGAGGCGAGCGATTGCGGTATTCGCGCCCGTCGCCTTTCGATGGGCGCTCTTCAGCGGGCTTGGGGGCCTCGACTGACTTCTCTGAACGAGGTGCGGGTGATCGAGAGCGCGCGCGGGACTCTTGGGGCGTGGGATCCGTCATGGTGTGGGTGTTTCGGGGGTTGATGCGGGTAATGGAAATTGAAGGCATCAACATCGATGCCTCGCCGTGAATCTGGAGAAAGTTCCATGAGACGCGACCCGCTTTTCTTCTAGTGAGAAGTGACGTACTGCGAGGTACTGCAGTTTGACAGCTGTCAGCACCTGTCGCCTACTATAAGCTCCTCCTCCGAAGCTAACCGCCATCTGCTTGTCAGATTATTTGGCTGGCGAGATGAAAACAAGGCCGGTGTCGGAACTGCACGTCTCGCTCCCCCACGGCTTAGAAAGTGATAACGGACTAAGGATACCTACCTACGTCGATGGATCCATATATATTGAATCAGGAAAGTCTTGCCGAAATGCAGAGAACATCGTCAGTTTCATATCTCTTGTCATACCGAGCATCTAATATTGACCTCATCTCATCAACGTCACGATGGCCTTCACCGTCCTCACAGATCACGACATCAAAGAGATCCTTGGGACTCTTTCTCCCTCAGATGTCTCGGGACTTGTTCACGTCCTAGAACAAGCCCTTATTCAATACTCGTGCCAAAATGAGCAGCAGTATCAACCTCACCGTGCGGTCGTGCCCCGACCAGACGGACAAGTGACCTTGTTCATGCCTGCAACCACCGAGCAGTTGGTGGGCGTCAAGATCGTGGGCATCAGTCCATCCAAAGCACCACCAGCCACTGCAACGCAAGGCAAAAGCCCTCCGCCGGGTCTCAAAAGCGTGCTGACTCTCTGCGATGCTACGGGTCAGGCCATCGGTATCCTCAACGCCGCCGAGCTCACTGCTTTCCGAACAGCACTTGGATCTATGCTTCTGTATAGGTTCCGGCGCAACACGGAGAATATTGTCGTATTTGGGGCCGGGAAGCAAGCGCTGTGGCACATTCGATTAGCCATTCTGTTGCGTGGAGATGATATCAGGGCCTTCACCATCGTCAATCGCTCCGAACCGAGAGCCCAAGATCTCGTTGACACGCTCTTGTCAGACACTAAGTCGCCCTGGCCGTCACACATCAGCCTCACCGTCTTCAAGCCTCAGATTGACCGTGAATCGGCATTGGCAAACTTGGTTGTGGATGCAGACGTGCTCTTTTGTGGAACACCAAGCACAAAGCCCTTGTTCCCATCTGCTGTGTTGACCTCCGAGACAGCCCTTGCTAAGACGAGGTTTATATCCGCCATCGGCTCTTACAGGCTGGACATGCAAGAGATTGACCCCGAATATCTAAAAACTGTCGTGGATCCAGCCGGGGCTCTCTCCAGCTCAGCCTACAAAGGGGGAGTCATCGCCGTCGATAGCCAAGCCGGATGTTTGCAAGAAGCTGGCGAGCTGGTGAAAGCCGAGCTCGCAACGGATCGAATGCTTGAGCTGGGTCAGATTCTCCGCAGCAAGGAGACAACATCATCACCCGATTTACTACAGTGGCTAGAGAGCGGTACTGTCATCTACAAAAGTGTTGGTGTTGGAGTTATGGACTTGGCTGTTGGGCAGCATCTGCTTCAGCTTGCAAACACGATAAACATTGGAGTTACTCTTGGTGAATTCTGAAGGAACTTGAGAACACTGACTCTCACCTGAAAATATTATTATAGAATAAGTTAGAGCATGTGCATTACTGTAGGCCTCATTTTTGGTTCCTGTGATAGAGTAGACTGCAGGGTAAATATTTCGCGAACACGGCTGCGGGCAAACATCCCCGATTATTTTATACATCGGAAATCAATCTTTGATGGTTCTCTTCTAAAAGAGTGAGCAATTAGATTTAATAAGCCCAATTTCTCGTAAGGCGCAGCACGGGTACTTCCAGCTCGGAAGGAAAACGTCTTCAACGGAATGATATCTGGCATGTTATGTAGATTCTGGACTTGGACTGGTATTATTTGTCGTCCGACCATTTCCATTGCTCCTTACATTCTGCACCCCAAAGTCAAAGACGAAAAGACGAATCTATGTATGTATCCCAATTGACTGTTCAAGAGTCTAGTGAACAAACGATCTGTTTTGGCATACGATCCTCATAGAGCTTCCGTGTTTCTTCATCATCGGCAATGCCGCCTAGTAGCGTCCTCTGAAGCGCATTGACGGCGAAATAAGCAGTACGGCATGGATTTCTTAATTTGTGGGGTTCAAGCATGGTTCAATTCTAAATACAGCACGCTATTGTGTCGCAAAGTCTTTACGTGTTATGCGTTAGTAGGTGTTGAGGATGACTCGGAAATCATGTTGTACGTACGGGCTTACTGAAGCGATCTTTGATTCGACGCCTTCTAGAACATCTAATTTAATGCAACTTGGCAAAAGGCTAAAGATCATAGTCTCGAGACGGTTTGCGCGTTGGGGAGCCCTTGACATTCTTTGGCGTAGCATCACCGTTCCATCGACGGTCGGACCACCATGAGGAGCGGATTGTGGCGTGGGCCAATTTCGTAGAAGCCTAAAGGGTCCTAATTAACGACGAGGGTGTAAGTTAGGCGAAATGAATAAAAGAGAGCGCGTCCCTTGTCCGTGGAAAACCGATCACCATCGTTTGTTGCTGGGCGTGCTGCTGGAGAGGCGCATCTGTTGTTCATCCACGATGAGTTGGATTGTCTTCGCGGCGGCGTCGCTGCTTTTGACACAGCATGTCGTTCTCGCAGGTACGTTGCCCTCTTGTCTAAGCTCACAAACCTACAGAAACAAGTGATTGACATTGAGACTCAGACTGCAATGCTTCGTCGAACTACACCATCATCGAAACTCCCGACGACACAAAAGCCATCGACTCCTGCGGCACCGTTGACGGATCCATTTCTCTCTTTTTCGCCAAGAAGCCCTCATCCTGGTCATCTGAAGCTACGGTTGATCTGGGCGACATCGACAATATCGCAGGGAACTTCTTCATCTACCCGGATTACCGCCCCGAGAAGACCATCGTCTCAGGCGCCAAGTTGACGAGCGTCGAGGGAGAGCTCAACATCATGAACACCAATACGACTAGCACGGCTGAGCAGCTGGAGATAGACTTCCCGCAGTTGGAAACCGTGGGACACAACTTTGTCATCTCGGGTGGATTCAAAAACTTGACTACACACCTCGCGGACACCCTCGAAGTGGACGCTATGGTGAGGATATACAGCACCGCGATGGAAACTATGGAGATGGACGGTGTATACAAGGTGAACGGGGAGGTATCAATTGATTCCAACGACAACTTGACAAGCTTGGAGATGGGCATGTTGACTATTGCCGAGAAGGCTGTGGGAGTCAAAGAGAACCCGGCCCTCGAGAGTGTTTCGTTCCCAAAACTGAGGACAGTAGGGGCAGATTTGACATTCTATCAGAATGCCAAGTTGGAGAAACTGGAACTTGCTGCCCTAGAGTTTGCCGACACTATCTCTATCACAGAGAATGGAGTCCACCCGGCGATCTCGTTCCCGAAGCTATCATCCCTGGGACACCCCAACACTACGTCGATCTCGAACTTCGAAGACATCATCTCCATCGAATTGCCATCGTGCGCAACGTAACGGGAGCTCTTTCATTTCAGTCTACAGCGCTGGTAGACCTGACCATCCCACTTATCAAAACGTTGAATGGCAGCATCACTGTTGAGGACAACCCATCCATGTCTACGTTTGCTCTGCCAAGAGTGAGCTCCATCGGCGACGTCTGGGTTCTCAACAACGACAAGCTCACGAACGTGACAGCCAACGCACTCAAGTCCGCAGGCACGATATCCCTCAAAGGCTCGTTCACCGATGTCGAGTTCTTCGGGCTTAAGGAAGTCACTGGGGATTTCAAGGTCGTAGGCGACGACTCTATGGACTGCAGCTGGTTTGATGACAACGTGAAGAAGATTGTGAAAGGAAAATACACCTGCGTCGGAAACCACGACCAGAAAGACAGGAAGTCGAGCACCGGAGGGATCGAGAATACCGAAGGAAACCCGGATGACTATATCACTCCTTCAAGCGGCAACGACGGCGACAGTGGCAACGATGGCGATGATAGCTCGAGTGGTGGAAATTCCGAGAATGGAGCAAATGGCTCAGGTCACAAGGGCCTTTCAACAGGAGCTAAAGCCGGCATCGGCATTGGATGCGCCATTGGCGCCATTATTATAATTGTCGGGGCCGTTTTCTTCTTCATCGTTCGCAAGAGAAAGCAAGCCGGCGATCGAATCGCCACGACGACCGGGAAAGACGAGATTGGCGAGTCTGAAACCGACGTGTACGATGGACCGGTGCTAGGCGTTCAAACTCATATCGAAACCAACAACCGCTCTAAATCGCCTGCTCCTAGTCTGGGGATTTTGGAGTTCAACAGGAATTCGTTCCTTGGGGCCGAGAAGGATTCGGCGGCGTGGAAGTCGATTCGCAGAGTGAGTGATTCGACATCGGGAGTATCTGATATGTCGAAAAGCTGAGCAGGGACATAACTTCCCTGTTTTGAACATTTCTCGAATCCCAAGTTAGATAATATTAATAGTATATACCCAAGATTGCCATTTTCTGCGTTTACAGAACATACTTCAACACAGCGCATCAGCTCCAACGGGAGCTTTGGGGCTTATTGAAGCCTGGTTTTATAACACACAGTAATCGTTCTGAGCTGTGGTAGATGATCAGTGGCACACAAAAGGTCCTCTTCTGGATCTTGACTATCTGATGGTGTCTCGCAGCAAGGTAGCAGCAAGATATGAGTTTACATCTGCAGGCCGTTTTGTATTACGCCCTCGTTGATGGCGAATGATACAAAATACACGTATATGGAAGAAGAGAAGGAAAGTTTCGGGTGGAACGACGGGAAACATCTGGATGACCGAGGGACGCTGAAGAGAAATCTCAACAGAATGTCAGGAGCTTTTATTAGGGGAACTCCAAAACAAAGTGATATTTGGATGATAATTCGACAGTCGTATGGATTATCTCTTTTGCGTTGAAATACAGAGGAAGATACTGAGTTCGATATCTGAAGTTGCCTGCCGAGGTATTGCCCCGGCGAATTTTTCGTGCTTGCGCTCCAAAAATACATTCTACAACCTGTGGTCGACGCCATCAAGCTTGTCACGGCGACTAGGGTTGCAACCGGGTGAACCGAGTCTTCAGCTAATATGCTTGTTACAGCAATGGGAATGGACAATATTGTTCCACGGGAGTTCTAATCGTTAGCCGGAATAATGCTGACCTCTGCGAGCCGCGGGCGGGGAGTTCGGTTTCCACACGGACGCTGTCTCCGGAGGCCGGGTGCATCTTTCTACAGTGTTGCCCCGCGATCAGTGCGTACATGTTTTATGCCAGGACTGGGATTGATATGCCCTACTTTAGGAAGGTAAACTGTTCAAAATGACGCCGATCGTATATCGCTATTTTTTGAGGTCGACGGAAGCCCGAACAGCCGGTTACTCGTATCTTAACCTAGACAGTCACGAATTCTACGGTACGACTTGTCTATATCGAGATTCTATGACACATTCTGCATTAATTTAAATCATGATGGGCATAATCCAAGGCTACGAATTGCTCAGGGAAATAAAGGTTGGGGACGGACTAACAGTAGATGTACGGATGGGCGATGTCATTGTCCTTCCGGCTGGGACTGCGCATTCGCCTTTAGAGAGCTCACATTATTATCGCTACATTGAAATCTGCCTATAGTTAGGTCATAGACACGACGACGTGATCAATTTAGCTGACTTTTGGTGGGGGAGGATTTCTCTTTTACAAACACCACTGTCTCAGAGAATCGCATAGGGCAAGGCGATGTCTAGGTCATCAACAAGATAGGACTGAGAATGCCCATAACATATGTAGGCGAGGAAAGTTGAATGGAAACAAAGCCCAGCGGATCAACAGGTGTTAAGTTGAAGTGAATTGAATCCACATAAAGCCCACATGTAATTGTCACCATCACAATGTCAAGCCTCTGTCTTGTTGAAGTTGCTGGCTGTGTATCACGTGATGACTAAGAAAAAGCCAATTGTTGAGATTGAGGTTGTACTCTCTTTCTCAAACAAGCATCCATCCTACATCTAATTCCACTCAAAATCATCGCCCACCATCCGCTTTTAAAGTGATACAAAGGGAAATCCTCATTCTTGGATTACTCAGTTGACCTCATGCAGCCGTCATGTTGCCGAACGAATCATGCTGTAAAGTTTTGCCAAAGGAGTTGATGATCGGCCAGCTGAGCCAGATCGACCTCCTTATGGCCATGTATCAGCTGGACAGCGCCATCTCGGTTGACTCTGAATCCCTGCAACTACTTGAAACACTCAGAGACTGGTGCGAGAGTGAAACTGACCCCGACCCTCAAATCACCGAGACGGCACAAATAAACATGCTCTTATGTCTTGGCATCCCCAACGGCGATGAAAAGTCGCTTGACGGGACAAAAACCTTGCAAATTGCGCTGTATATCCCCTTGACACAAGAAAGAGAAGACATCGCAGCCACTTACGACACCGAACCGCCACCAATCAAGGCAAGGGTACATCAGCCGGCTTGGATGAACAGGGCCGAAGTGGCCCGCCTCAACACCGAAATCCCCAGCCAAGACATTTTGAGCATCATCGAGCATATCCAGGAAGCAGCATCGCAGCACCTAGTGTTGGCAGACTTTAGAAAGTCAGAGTCAAATAGCAGCCCATTGGCGACGGATGCAGAGATAGTTCGCGTTTGGTTCTACTTCCCATCTATCAGCACAAGGTCGAAGCGCGACGATATTGTGCATTACGCTCCCACTTATGGGCTCACGGGGTTTCTGTTAGCCGGCAAACCAGGAGTTCTGTGTCTTGAGGGAGGATCTGAGCCTATTGATCAGTTCATGAAATTCATCAAAACGGAGAGCTGGGGCGACATTCCATCACAGCACAAGAAAGTTAGTGAGCGTCATCGAGAGAAAATAGAGGAATCAAAACGGGCGTTCAAGGACATGCAAGAGATCACGGATGTGCTGGGTGAGAGGCGGGGAGAGAGAGGAAACCGAAATGATATGAAAGCTCTGGAGGTTTGGCTTAACAATTGTGGGCTAGGCGAGGCGCTCAAAAAGGTGATCATACAAACATAATCATCAAAGTGAAGATATGAAACTTCGTAGTTCCCTTCCAGACCCCTTCTGGGCCTGCCTAGTCTACCCAGCCTGCCTGCTACATTTGACGAGCCGAGTGCCGAGTAGATGTGTCCAACAGCAAAGTTGAAGAGAGCGGGGTCAAGAAAGGAGAACTGCGAGATCCGAGACTAGATCTCGGCAAGGAATTGCTAAATATATCTTGTTGTTTATCAGGGGTCGATGGCAGGAGCATTAAGCCAAGAAACATTCGCGTGTCACTCCACGTTCGTCCCTGTGTGGTTGGGGTTGAACAGAAGACTTACTCCGTATTATTGAATTTGTACTTTCGTAGCCTGGTCGAGTGGCTATTATGGCACGAAGGAGCCATCCTCTCGTTCATGCGCGAATCAGCGAGGTTCAGTCGGAATGTGCCTTGGAATGGACCAGGAGTTAGCAAAGACCAGGCCGGCTACGTGGGTGACCGGGCAAGGTTGACTTGGCTAGAACCAGGTCGGCAGGTAGGCTGTGCAGCTAAAGCTGAATATGGTCTAGTACAGGGCTCACGTCAGACACTATGGCCATATAGGGACAGACGTTGCTATGCTCGAGTTTGTACCGTTGTGTTTACAAAGTGTCTGCATGAACCAAACATCTCTCACGTTGACGAGATACTTATAAACGACAAGAATATTTCTTTGGAGATTCTCTTGGAAGAATGTGTTGGATTATGTTCTAAATGTAACATCAGAAGTTTCAATTATAGGAACAGAGCTTAAAGGTACCTTGGGCTCGGGATCGTTCTGCTTATTCGAGGGGCTAGTCTAAAGTCTGAGGGAAATTAGCGGGCTGTCAAAGGGGATGGATCGCACGAGTTCGGCGACGCCTCTCCCGTAGGGTCCGTCATCGCCAAATGACTAGCTACTACTTATAAAGTCCTCAGTAGCTCCTAATTATGTTCTCCATCTCCAGCAACTTCAATTCAACCAGCACGATCTCTTAATAAATATGATTCTACCAACCCCCTCGTCGGTATGCAAGGCTTTGGCTCTCATTGCCATCTCTAGCCCTCTTGCTGCTGGATCAGCAATTGAGCCGGCCAGTCTAGAGAAGAGGGCGACCGCATGGAAGCCAGCTGTTGGCGAGAAGTGGCAGATCCTCTTGGCTGCTCCTCTTAAAGTCACCAAAACATTCGAGCCTTCTTATGTCAAAGCTTGGACTTTGGATATGGCCGACAATGATGCCGCGACTTTCACAGCTCTACACGCGGCTGGGAAAAAGGTCATCTGTTACTTCAGCGCCGGATCTTACGAGGATTGGCGAGACGATGCCAGCTCGTTCAAAGCCGCTGATCTTGGAAGCAACCTTGATGGATGGCCTGGTGAGCGTTGGCTTAACACCAAGACTAGCAATGTTCGCGCCATCATGAAGAAGCGCATTGCTCTCGCAGCAAGCAAGGGCTGTGATGCGATTGATCCCGATAACATTGACGGCTACGTAAGTTGCACTATATTTCACACCCGTTGACGGTGCCGGTTAGCATTGTTACCTTTGGGTACCAGTCGCTTGACGGCGAAGCATTTCTTTTGAATCCTTGAGCTAACAATCTATCTCAGGGAAACGACAACGGCCTGGGGCTCACAGAAGCCGATGCCATTGACTACGTCAAGTATCTATCAACCACTGCGGCCTCTTATGGTCTGTCGATTGGTCTGAAGAACGCCGGGGACATCATTTCCAGTGTCCTCTCCCACGTCGACTTCGCCACCGTCGAGCAGTGCGCCGCGTACAAGGAGTGTGCCACCTACCAGCCCTTCATCAAGGCCGGAAAGCCTGTGTTCCAGATCGAGTACCCATCAGGAGCGCCTTCAATCTCGGCCAGCACTTTCAAGACCTTCTGCCCCGCTTCCAAGACGGCCCAAGGCTCTACCGGATTCACCACCACCTTGAAGAAGATGAACTTGGACGGATGGGTCGAGTACTGCACGGGAAACAAGTACACTTCTGCGACCCAATCCTAGATATGTAGTCTTTATGGAGACGATGATTCTTGTATATACGTAATATGATTACCTTTTCACACAGCATAATTGCAGTTGTCGTAGACTGTTGACGACAGTTTCAGACACCGGCTAAACATATGTTCAGATTGACTTCCATTAAACTCCACGCCATGACCCTAAAGTTCTGTTTCTTAAGCCCCTTTATGAGAGACAAGCAACAGGGCCTCTATAGGGGCGAACGTTACAGCAGCGGGCTTCTGCTTGGAAGTTGCAGCACCACAACCCAGGGATACAATGCCACCTTCTTAGACGGGGGCCTCCCAAAAAGAAAGTGTAAAGTAAACATGCTATTGCATATAACATAATCTCTTAGTACTGATACCTATTGTCTAAACCTGAATAATGTCACCCTCCAATTAGACCTGGCCCTACCCCAATCAAGTATTCCCAGCCAGATAGCGGAAGTTGCCGCTGTACCTGGTAGACCAAAGAAAAGTCGAGTTTCAAGATCTAAAGTGATAATCTAGCAGTCAGGAACACTGACTGGGATGTAGATGTCGACACTCGTTGCCAACCCGCTCAAACTCGTTTCCTTAAACTCATTTCTCATTCCCTTCGCCGTCAATCGCATAGCCCGGATGGCATCATCAAGCCTCACTCTCTGTGTACCAGCCACACTGCTTAACGCAAGGTTTGCGCTCGAGACGGCCTTCACAGCACCAAGAGCGTTCCGTTCGATACAGGGTGCTTGTACCAGCCCACCGATGGGGTCACACGTCAAGCCAAGGTTGTGCTCAATGCCGATCTCGGCAGCCTGCTCAATGGTCTCAGGGCTCGCGCCAACGCAGGCTGCGAAAGCACCGGCAGCCATAGAGCATGCGACGCCCACCTCAGCCATGCATCCGCCTTCCGCAGCCGAGATGGTAGCTCCTCGCTTGTACAGCATGCCGATGGCAGCGGCCGTAAGGAGGAACGTCAAAACATCGCGTTCGGGGTCATCGCTGATGAACTCGATGGTGTACTTGAGAACAGACGGAATGATGCCGGCGGCTCCGTTGGTAGGCGCCGTGACGATGCGACCGCCGACCGCATTGGTCTCGTTGACAGCAATCGCATAGACGGAAAGGTAGTCCATGGCTGGGAATGCTGTGCGACGAGATGGCGATGGGGGAATAGGGTGATCCAAAGAGCCATGTATGCGAGGAGGTTGTCGCCTGCGAAGTCCACCTGTCGGCACGTAACCAAGCGCTGTCGACGCCGCCGGCGATAAAGTCGATGTCAAGCTCTTCCCGGAAGCGTCCTCGGGGCCCGACGAAGAAGGGGCGTCCTGAGGTGTTGTAGGGTACATTCCTCTGGTGAGTCGTCGATATAGGTCCGGTGCCCGTCGCTTAAGCTTGAGCGAGCCCGGCAATGTTGACCCTGGCTCGGCGTGGACGCTCTCTTGGATGCTCGCATCCATAACTGACCAGATACGCATCAACTTCTGGTAGATGTCTACGTCCGTATAACCGTAACTCTTTTCGTTCTCATACACTAGTTGAGCAATGGTGAGGTTGTGCTTGCGGCATAAAGCTAGCAAGCTGGTCGCATCTCGAAAAGGGTACGGGGGGCCAGTTGAGGAGCTATCTTTCTTGGACCCGGATTCGACATCAGTCTGAGTCAACGCTCCAGGCGTCTGTTCTGTGGCGTCCCCGAGCAGAGTAGAGGATGCATCAACGGGGCCGTCGAGGTTCTTAACCTCTACGCCCGTCTTGCGATCTCCTGCGGCGTCGGATCGCCGAATCTCCTTGTAGAACATGTTCTCGGCCAGATCGGCAGGGTGCGCGGCCTTCGCAGCCGGTTCTGCCGGGGACACTCCGTACTGATCGGATGGCAAGTCGGATGAACCCAGCTCAGCTTTGGGATCCGAGGAGGGGGCTGGCGCTATCGAGAGCGAACCATTGACGACGAATCCGCCGCCAACGCTGAACATGTCGTTGGTAGCCAAGACGTAGCCCTCTTCATCGAAGACAGTAAAACGCATGCCATTGCTGTGTAGAGGTAGTTTCCGACCCCATTCCCAAACGAAGTGGGTATCATAGTCAAAGTCAACTTCCTTTCCTTTGCTCCCGTCTGCGGCCAGCCAACGGCCCAAGCTGAGTTTCTTTGTCTGCTTAATTTCGGAGAAGCGTTGGGGCACGTAGGAAGTCTCAACCGTCTCGACATCGGCGCCCTCGAGTCCAAGCAGGAGAGCAGAAGGCGTCATGTGCCCCTCTCCCGTCAGCGCAAGGCTTCCATAGATGGAGACACGGATCCTGTTGACCTTGTGCAGCAGATTGGCCTCAACTAGGTCGGCCACGAAGATTTTCCCGGCTCGCATAGGGCCTACGGTGTGGGAGGAAGAGGGACCAATGCCGATTGAGAACAAGTCGAAGGTCGAGATGACAGCATGCTCGTGGTCAGCCTCACTGTAGGAGCCAGTGTCTTCCTCGATATCTTCTGCCTGATTGTCATCTTGAGCAGGCGTGTTGCTCCTCCGCGCAGCCGATGTGCTCAGCGATCGAGCAGTCCCCGTACTCGATCGGAAGCGGGTGGTGCATAGCTGTATCCCGTTGTTCCTGTATGCCTTAACCCCTAATAGAGTCCGAGACGTGAGGCCGGCTGGACGCGGGGACATCCATCGACTGTACGCCACGGAGCGCACCAGCATGGCTGAGCGGCACCGGCTCATTGCCGAAGAGGTGGAGGAAAGTGACGATGTTATGAAGCCTGCATTAACAGTGACGAAGCGTGTTCAAGGTCGTGTTGATAATGACAAGTTAATACGCTACTAAAATAGAGCTGTGCCTTTTGGCGGGACGCGTCCGAAGCTTTACGGCACAAGTCCCGAGAATAACCTTGAATCCGGGGGGGAGGTTTATCTATGGAGCTAGCGGCTGGGAAATTTCCAATGTAAAGATCGTGATTGGCTAGAAAGCTTCGTGCTACCACTATCGATAAGCAAATGCCGAGTATGACGTGTAAACAAAGCCCCCAAGTTTCTTATGCCGATAAGACGAATGCCGACTGTGGTCCGAGCAATGATCAAAGAAGTCCAATTCCATCAAAGCCTCATGAAAAGTACTTTTTTTACGTTGAACAAAATCCGCCGAAGACTAATCATTGTTTGTAAGTATTGCAAGCCGGTTTGGGAGCCGTAGTGAACGCCTCTGATCAATTACTGTGGCTATCTGAGACTAGGTATGCTACCTCAACAATTGCCAACCCGAAACCCTCACGTAACTCTTTTTTTTCCTGGAGGAGATCCTCTTAATGTATCCCAAAACTCATTTATGGACTTCTCTCATGATTGAGTTTGATACAGTTTCCTCTAAAACCCTTTTTTTTTGGAGGTTTCCATAGAGAGTGCCTGACCGTACACATGAACAGGAAGTGGCCTCGGCGTTACTCGCTAACCGCGAGCAACGGAAGGTTCCCAACGGTCGCCTACGAAAGCTAGATATATTGTTTCTACGTTGTCTCAAAGTAAAATGACCCAAGATGTATCACAAGCTATTAGATATGGATGTGTAGTTCTGTATTGTATTGGGAAGACCGCCTTGAGACGCTCCAGACGCTTCCTAGGTACGGGATGATTTAGGATGCGCTCGAATTCGTAAAAGCGACTCGCATGTCCGATGGACCTCGCACTCGAGAGACCATCCATGAGATAGTATAACAGTAGGAAGAGACAAATAGGGCGCCCAGGGAAGTGCTTACCAACGAAAATCTTCGTAACGACATGCAAGTTGACAAAGTGCCCTTGCAGGATCAACGGACCTGAAATACTCTGATCCCTGACAAGTAAGCTCGTCGCTTTGCAAAGTTCCAATAGGCTTCCACCAGGCTTACGTCGAGGATCTTTGTTCACGTTGATAATGAACCAATGCAGGAGTCTACGAGGCTGACGGGCGCTTTGTCCGTCACTGTGAATCTCGGAAATGGGGCGGAGCTGCTCACGACTCTCAGCGGCTAGAACGCAGCGTCTGGCTACAAGTTAGGCTTCCAGTACAGTAAGTGTGTACGTTGGCGCAGAAGTAGGTCGAAAATATAAGTACTGAGGTCTCCTTGGATAGCTTCCACCGAGAAAACGCGACTGTAATGTGTTGTTTCGTGTACACGACGCGAGATTTTGGCTAAGGATGGTTGGCATATAGGGACCATGGCCTGAGTAGAAGAACGCAGGATTCCATTACGTCGTGGAACTTCATGAACCGCCTTTCAGGAGACGACCGCCAGATCTACTACTTGATCAACCAGTTGGATGACCCATAGACGCTTGAAATCCGTACCTTAAGTGCCCCAGATCCAACGCAAAGAGTCTACATGCCCCCCCATCTACCTGTCCCGCTCGGCGGCTTCCCTGATGCCGATGTGTCTAGCGCTTTCAACGACTCGTTCCAATGTTGCCAGTCAATATCCCCGATATCGAGGATATCTGTATCCATATCTAAATCTTCCAATAGGCAAGGAAAATCCCCCGAGAAGACCGATGCCCCTTGGGCAGCATCATAGATCCCGCTTGAGTGGTCGGAGCTACCTTGGGTCGTAATGTAACTGTTATGGCTGCCTTCTTGCCAGATGAAGGGTAGAGAATGGCCACTAAGGAGAGCTTGTGCCGTCATCGTACTGTTTGTAAGATTGAGGCCCTGCTCCGTTGATGAATGGCTTTGTAGCGGTATTGTATGTGTTTCTCCGACTTGTGCTCGAGCTGTAACGGACTGTTTCGGGTCCGGTATAATGCTCACCTGATAGGGGACCTTGGAAGTGGTACTTTCAGCTTGCCAAAGCTTCCGCCATCTAAGCTTCAGCTCCAGTTTGCGTGATTCCATACCAGGAATGGGACTAAGCCGCTCGGGTAAAGCGTTCAGTTCATCCTCAAAATCGAGGCGTTGGGCAGCAGTAGGGTCAGCTCGAAGTCTCGCGATCTCCGTCGCGCGATGCCGCTTAGCCTTGGCATAAAGTCCTTTGACGGGAATCCAGACGGCAGTGTGGTCCGCGTTCTCTGTGCTCTTGAGTGGGTGATCATGCCCCAGAATCTGGGCTGCTTCCCAAGCTCTTTCTGAGGTGGCAGTCCACGGCCGGCGTGATACTTCAAGGAGCATATAAGCAATGGCAGCCCACTGGCGATAGCTCTGGAAAAGCCAGCGCCACTGTCGGCATCGGGGATCGGTGTTCAGTATATAGTTGTGCTCAACGATTTCGATAGTCGACAGCCATAAGCGATTTCGGATCTCTTTTGACAGTTCGGGGCCGGTGCCAGGGAACAGTACAGGTTGATAGATGATGAGGCCCATCTTAGCCATAACAATTCTTGCAACGAGAGCAGCCATCCAATAAAGGGGATCATTGGTCGTGACGGCATGCTTGAGGAACTTCTCCTCAATGCGATCATACACTTCAACAAGCATATGCTCGCGCTCTTCTAGGCTTCTCTTGATATCCTCATGGCCAATAGGCCCCAGCTCAGTCATGGCTGTGAACAGTCGCCGGGACAGAGCACATATCTCACTTCGCACTAAGCTCACGGTGGTGTCGGTGCGGCCATCCTGTGGTAGCGGAAACTCCGTAAAGGACGGGTCAATATCAGCGTCGTTTATGTTTGAAGGAAGCTGGGTATCAAAGTTTTTGTCGCTCACTATGAGATCGGATCCCATCTCTTCGGCGGAGCGTAGGTCGATATTCATAATGCCCCACCAAAGACGACGACGCATCTCAACCTCAAAAGGAGGCAAGCCAAGTTGAACACCATCACGATGGAGGCCAAGTGCCTGGGCCATGCGTACGCAGATTCCCGTTAAGGTCCAGCAAAACTTACTATCGTCATGACACTTGACCATTGTTAAGAAGAGGGTGAATGCCTGGAGAACAGCAATATCAGAGGTATTCAGGAGGTTGGCTCTGGCTAATGCTTGCTCGAGCGCAAAGCGGAACTGGGAAACGTATTGAGCTTGGGAAACTCCGAAGTTGGTTTGTACCTATACAATAGAAGTAAGCAGATGCTAGAGGAAAACATCGATCACTGATTACCTCCCCCTCCCCCATGGAGTTTACGGCAGCATAGTAAATGGCAAAAAGGAGCGCTTCATCGCCTGCAGTGAGGTTTTCGGCATGCGATTCCATTCCAAGGATCAGCTTGTCCATCGTTGGGATGTGCATGAGCTTGAGCAGCGGTTCTACGTTCTCCAGGTAAACCTGCCATAAGAAACGTCCCTGCGACGGCAACGGATGCAGCGCCGTTAAGTCGACATCGGCGGAACGGTAGCCAAAGAGGAAGCTGTGATGATCTGAGCTGGCTGTGAAGTCGTCCTTCGGCGATTGATCAAGATCTTCATTGTCGCCGGACTCATTGAATGCCTCGCTCACAGCCTCCATCTCGACCCGGACATTATTGATCTGCCCAGGTCAGTCTTATGGAAATGCTTTAAAATAAGCAATGGGGACTTAATTACCTCGTCATTGAGCTTTGACCAGAAGCCGCTATTGATATATCGGCTTGATCTTCCTCCATCATGAAGAACCAGCCGTCCAAGCCGTTTGTCAATCCCTGACACATCGCCGCTCTGAGTCCTTCTCCTTGCTTCTTCTGCGGCCTCTCGTATCACGGCAATCCCCTGGGGAGCCCCAGGAGAGTTTGAGTCTATCGCTTTCGAGCCGACACAGCCGTGATGAGTGGCCCCGGTGCTAATGCTCGACGTAGATTCGGCGGCGCCTGGTTCCTTATCGTCGCCATTACCTGCCGCAACTTGGCTACTCAGCTCATCTACGACGTCCTCAAGCTTCCGCAGACGCTTGAGGAGTTCAGTTTCACGGTTGCTCGCGCTAGGCCTCGGAACTGCATTGGAATGCTCCAGCTGGGGATGACGGCGAAATCGACCAGGCGCTGGATACACGCAAGTAGACTGTGCTCGGCGGCAATTTGCGCATGGCGTGGTCTTGTCGCAACGGACCTTGCGTTTGCGACAAGTGATGCAGCTCCGTGGGTTCACTATCGGCGTGCTCGATGCCGAGCCAGCCGCAATCTCACTGGGAAGCATTGCAGACGTCTGAAGTTCGGAGGCAGTTTGACCGGCCGCGGCGGCGGATGGAGTGCCCTCGTTCATGGCGGATGTAAGAAGCAGAGGACTGGGGAGTTTACGTCGCTGAAGGCAGCGCGAACATGGGTTGCTTCATCAGGCTCTCGCTGAGGGAGCCATTGTCGAGGTGAACTTGCGTCTTCGGCTCTCCACCTTATTAGCTTACCAAAGTCTTAGCTCTCTCCAATATGCAGGGGTTCTACTCCCACGGAGTCACGAGGAGCATCACGAGACTGTTAACTTCGCCAAGTGAGATAAGGGTTTAATCCAGGGAAAACAACAAAAAAATATAGGTTTGTTGATCACAGCCGATGTACTTCGGGGTTCTTTGACAGTGAATAAAAACTCCCTTACTCACTGAGGTCCCGAAAGGCCGGTTTTGTGTGCCGGAATCCCACACTGCGTAGCCAAACATGCATGCATCAGAAGCGATCCATCAAACCTATTCTTAGGCAACTTATTATAAACAAAAACAAAGAACAGAGTGCATTCGAAAGTGCAATGTGCGATGTGACTTGACATATCATGAGTGTCTCAACTTTCTAGGTATACGGCGTGCCAGTAAATGTGAATTTTAAGTCTCTGAGTCCTGGAACTCTAGTTGCGACATATTACCCAACGATGTTTAAGTGACATAATTACTTCTAACAAGGCATGCGAATCATTTTACCAAGTAGCAAAGCGGGGGTGAGGGGCAGGGAGAGGTTAATGAGCTTCAGCCTGGTTTTCCCTCGTATAGTGCGCAAGTCTCAACGATCCCAGGTCACCGAGTCGAATGATCCAGACTCTATCTTCCATGCTCCACAAGGACAACTTACAGAGCGCTCTCTCTTTTCCCCTAATATACCTCATCAAAGGTGGCACCGATGGGGAGAGTGTCTGACAACCTCAAAACCCAGCCCAAAGGAAAGATCCACGGCAGTTGGCAGATGATGTAATGATCCAAGTTAACATAGTAGCATGGATTAGCGAGCAAACGACAAGGTCGATCACGAGGTAAGGAAGTAGCCTCGGAGCACAGCCCAAGTTTCCATTAGGCTCGTGAGCCTGCAGAATGCTAGATATTGGGGATGGGCCGTCTACAGTCACCGCACAGATTATCTGCAAACACCTCGCCAATATCAGGATCTTAGAGAGGGTGGCAGTATCTCCAACCCCAATTTTCGGCTTGCTGATATATAGTAGGTACCGAATAAGACAAGGGTGGTTACCAGATCGAGATATCTGGAGATGCGAGACGATGGAGCCAATGTCAAGTACCTTACAGAGTGACGACATCAAGAAACTATTCAGACTGCCGGTGTCCTTATTCTGTCTTGCTACATCTCTGCGGGCTGCAAGACTAGCAACGAACCTGATCTCGGTCTTCGGTCTTCGTGCAGCTTCGCGGCTGAGCCAATGACATGTTCCGCAACGGATCCCCGTGGCGATGCTGGGAGAGCTCGACGGCTGCGTGTGTCCCTGAATCGAGAACGGGAGTAATTAACAGGAAAGGGCAAACGTTTCGGAATATGTCAAAAGCAGCAACCCCGTTCGGCAAGACGCGTAGCACCGGTCTTAGTAGCCTGACATATAGAGAGATCGTTTATACTGGGTCATACTGTCGGACCCTTGACAAGATCTACCGGAGTTTCGCATATCACTAAGGATTCACAAGAGGTTCTTACCCGTGGCCATCTGTTTTGTGGAAGATTCTGCTTTAACAAGTCTTCTATATCACTGTTGGCATTCCTGATGCTTCAATCCAAGTTATTCCTGCATTGTCTCTCAAGGCTGGTGAGTCGTGACCTGTGAGCCGCGAATTAGGACAGGAAGGAGCTTGAGTGCAAATTTCGTCAAGCTTCATCAGTCGGAGTCGGAGCAAGCGACCGGTCACTGCTCTTGGATCGGTGGTTAAGAATACTCCGAGACTCCATGGGCGAGAAGGATCTGCTGAAGGTGAGTTTTACGACCAGGGGCGAGTATCAGCATAAGAATAGACAGTGATATGTCCGTCAGATTCCAGGACTTGACTTCATTTCGGGGCTTTCCCATCTCTAACCATTGTCAACCGATAAAACCTCATGGCATGAGGCGCCAAATCGCCAAACACCACAGCCAGGATGTGCCGACCGTCGTTCACACTCAGGCTTTCTCTGCTCTAAAACTCCCATCTCTCCTTCTCACAATCAAGCAGCCACCTCCTCTTCCGCAGCAGCTTCCGTAGGGAAATCGTTGGGCCAGCACTTCTCCTTAGGCCACAGCTTCTGGTTGTGGGTCTGAGCATGCACCTCGAGCTGGACTCTGTTGGTGTTGATGATCTCCTTGCGGCAGTTGGCACACTAGGCGTCGTTAGTGAGACCTCATACAAGCACTTGAAGGGTGCGCCTCACGATGGAGGTGGGCTTGGGAGCCTTGACCGGGAGGCCATTGGCCTTGACCGGGGTGCGAGTGCCAGCCGCGTCAGCCCGCTTGTGCTCACGGGCGATCTGCAGGAGTTAGCAGGAGTTCACATGGCCGGAGCTATTATTGCTGACTCGGTCTTTCTTTGAGATAGGCATGGCTGCGATTGAATTCGAGTCTGGTGTTTATTGATTGCGTTATTGGTTGTGCTGAGCTGAGAGGAAGTTTTTTTTTCATGCGTCGATTTGTTTGACAAGGCATTATGCAGTCGCGCTTATCTTAGCGCTGCGAAGGCGGTGAACGTCGGCAGCCGCTGATGTCGACCCACTAAGGCCATGTCTCCAAAAGTAGTCCCGATACCACGTCTGTTAAAGTTTGAACATGATATACGAACAGGGTCTCGGGCAGGCAACTATAAATCAGCTCTTATCAGCTTCTCTTGCTATTAAGTTTTCAAATGAGAATTAATTCCATATTGACATCACTTGGAATTTGCAATACAATTAAAGATTCACCAGCATTGCTTTATCTTTGGAGAGTTTAAGTACTCGAGGTTTTATAGTATTCCTAAAGTCGTTCCTACTTTATAATTCTTGTCCTCTATGCATTTTCTGGGGATCGCTATGCGCGATACTGGAAACGAAATTCGTCTGCGAAAAGCAGCTGCCGCTGTTTAGACACCGTTGGTCATAAACACGGTGTACTGCCAAAGCTCATTGCCGAGACTGGTCCTGGATACCAAAAAGCCGATTTCTTGTCCGTGGACGTTGAGTGCTTTATCGTTCACTTCGCGCGTTCTACCACAGCCGCCACACTTGTCGTTCGATTCTCCGTTGACTGTCATATCGTTCACGGTCTGGCAGTTATCGCACTTCCACTTCTTGTGGTCGATGCGAGGCTCTGCTAGAAATTCGACCATGGTGGTAATGGTGGTGAGTGTACTAATGTAAATTGTTGACTGAAGGGTTTGCTGAGTGTATTTCTTGCTTGGATGCTAATGCTCTTGATTTGGTAGATGGAATTATTCGTGATGCAGAAACACCTCTCTATCTGCCTGAGATCGATCGTATATATAGTGGTCAAGGGAAGCGCACTGTCACCTTTGTCACGCAGATGTTCTGCTGAGTGTGAGTGTGTGAGTCAATGAGTGCCGAACAGATGTGTTACTCAAGGCATTGGCAGTAGACACAATGTATGTTCTGCTAAGTACCATAATCACTCTTTCACACAGCTCCAGTCACAAAGCCGTCAATGACAATGATTCACGGTTTCACCACGACAGTGGCTTTGTTCGTAACTTCGTCTAGTTGGATCGTTAACTAAGGTTCAAAATATAGAGCAAACGGTGACAATAAGGTACGACGCTTCGTTGGAGCGAAAGACACTAGTTGCGGGCCTGAACTGTCATCGTTCGAACAAAGCATAGCGCGGGAGCATTGGCGGTAACTACTCTGCAACAAAATAACGAACAGCCAAAAGTCACATTTGATGAAGACCGAGTCCGGTGCTAAGGTTACAAGAGTTTAGTTTTGTATCCCACTACTCTGACCCGTCAGTCTCTCAACTTCCAAGGAGATAGTTCGGCTTGGCTGTCTGTGCTGAGCCCCCGTGCGAACCAGGTATTTTCCAAGTCACGACTGAAGCGACTGATTTGAGAGAAGCTCGAGAGGTCCCATCGCCGCTGCAAATCGGCCCGGATAAGTTCCAAGTCATCGGGGTCGCTAAGAAAGAAACCTAGTGTGTAGACGGGCCAGTTCCCTATAAAACACAGGGCCCATCCGCTGTCCGCTTGCTGACCGCGCAGAATTTGGACGGCTTTCCTGACTTGCCAACTGTTTCCTGATGTCTGAGGCGCAGGATCGGCCACCCTGTCATCTCGCTCTAGCTGCTCTAGAAGCATAGACGCGATAATTGCGTAGAGATAACCTGCGTCTCTGTAGTAACGCTCTTGGTAGCTCAGCCGCCCAGTCTCTGTCGGAAACTTGAGATGTTGGTCACATAGCAGCGCCGCTTCCCAGACTTCCACCTCGGCTTTTAGTTGTTCGAGCACTGCCCGATCTTGCGGGCCCTGGTTTCGACACATCTGGCGTAGTGACAGTGTAAGTCGGAAAAGCGAAACCGGTACACCCAAGACAGGACTGTTAAGACTTGTAGAGCTATCAGGGAAAAGCTTTGATCGTTCCAACAGCTTTTCAGCTCGGGCCCAGAAGTCTTTGTCATAGAAGTAATTGGTGCCAACTGGATCAGACCATAGCCCTGTTGTGACAAGGAAGATCTGGTAGAGTACACTCTCAACAGCAAGCCTGTCGAATAGCCGGCTGATACTTAAGGGGCGACTAAATAACCGTAAAGCAAGAATACTCGATGCAGCTGTGAGGTGACGTGGTATATCGGCGGCAGTGCCATAGCCCATGCACTGTTTCGCAAAAGATGCAATTAGCAAAACGATGCTGGGGCAGCAAGGTAACCGCGATCAAGCTGTCAGCCTTTGCAGAAGTAGCACAGTGACTTACCCCATTGAGATATAATAGCATCACAGAAATCAACAGGCCATTGTCGTTTTCTAGCTGGGAATTTCTGGCTAAGAGACGGGATAAAGATCTAAGGGCTTTCGAGTAATATCCCAGGGCGAGCTCCTGCATGTGCGAAGACTCGTCGATGCAGTACAAATGAGACGCAGCACAAGCCAATACAGAGTAGTAGACGCTCTTGTCATGTGCCGTAAGGTTTCGTAGTTCTTCCAACCAGCCATCGTAGAAACCGTGATGGCACTTTGGCAACAAGAGGAGTCCGTAATATCTGTCGAAAAAGTGACGCGAAATAGCCAGTTCTAAATCTCGAGATATGACACTATGCGCCACAGAAGATTCTGAGAGAATGCAGTGATTGAAGCAGAGCACAGCACTACTTGCCCTAGAAGGGATAACTTGATGTTTGCCTACAAGGCTGTCGTCGACCAATACAATATGCGGGGAGGCTTTTCCCGCTGTCCCGGAAGACCTGGTCAAAGCCGATCGATGCCGTGACGTTTTGTGAGAGGCGAACCGTCGATCGAGCAAGTCCGATCTTGTCGGCCACTGGCATTTCTTGTTGGATTGTACGCATCCTCCACAGATTGGGATTCCCTCGTCGCACTTCTTGCGTCGTTTTCTACCTTTGACACACATTAGAAAAGCCGAACGAAGCTTGCTTGATGATGTTTGCGTTACATGTAAGGCAACCCGTTTTGGTCCGTAGTTTGGCTGACGTGGAAGTGCTCATGGTGCCCCAGAACTGCAAGATTGAATGTTTTGCCAACGGTACGTATGCGGATTGAAGGTTTGTTCATGTGGAGGTAGTTGATTGCCAACGGGGCGGGGCGGCTTTCGATGATCAACGGGGTCGAGCTTCTTATGTACCCATGCATGGATGGCCGGATTACCTGGGGGTTATCTGGGGAGACAGGGATACTTGTAAGCTAAGGTAATTAATCAGGTGCAATAGAGATAGCGCTACGGGCTACTAAGTAGACACTGCAGCAGATAAGCCACGACCAAGAAAGTGTACATTACTTGACTACTTGCAGCTAAGCGTATTAGTATGTCACTGTTGATCACAGGTTTTAAATGTCATATAAGTAATTAGTACACCTTACCCAAACTTTCAGCCTCGGGTTGCAGTAGGGCAGTCCGTCTTTGCAACTATGTATCTATATCGACGGCTAGCAGCAACAAGTTCCGGCTGGGAGTTTCGACGTCGGCGTTGACTCATTGGGATGCTTGTACAGAAGATAACGTGTCAATGCCACGAAGGGACGACGACTCTAGATAAGACAAGCTTACTTCAAATTGGTCGGTCGCATATCTTCATGTACACTGGCTGAGGACTGCCCCTGTGCTGACAATTTGGCCATGATGAGGTTCCCGCAAACGCCACGAATTGCAGCAGTCGACCGTCGATTGTAGGGCTCAAAAACAGAACAAGTTCATTTGTCTTAAATCGGAATACAAATATGCTGATATTATCGAGCCACCCTCATGTCATCTGGCTTTGCCATTTTGCTTTGTCGCCACTGACAAGCTCCTTATACCTGCTAGCACTACGGACTCGAAGCGGTTTTCCGTACTTGATCATGACGAGAAAGACGAGGGATGCAGCCATACCGACGAATGCCGCCGATATGAAGCAGTTTTGATAGCCCAGGTTGGTAATCCAGGGAGTAATACTATATTTTGTATTAGCTGTGTGTTCAATTGCGGAACGACAACGCAAGGCTTACCCGTAGCTGATGGCGAACGACATGGTGTTCCGCACAATGATGATGGTCACTATAGCATCTCCGCTGATGTCATGGTAGCTATCAATCAGATAGTTCACACTAAGTGTAACACCCATCGTGGTGGTAAAGGCGAGACAACACATGGCGAAAATTAGGCCAAACCAGTGCACACCATGCTGGGCACCGACACCCCAAAGAATCAGAGAACCTGGCACCACGACAACGCAGAGAGCAAAAGGCCAAAGACGATGTTCTGCCTCCATAATGCCGTTGTTGCGACGAGCGAGTTTGATGGTGAGCCAATCGCTCAGCCTACCGGAGACCAAGGATCCGAGAACGACTCCGATGCAGCAAGAAATGTAGCTGAGCCCAACCATGGAAGGGCTGAAGTTGTAAGGTTCTCCGGAAAGAATAATGGACGCCGTGGCATTGAGCACATTGAACCAGATCAGGTATGAGCCGTACGAAAACCCCGCATAAAATATGACAGGCCAGGTGAGAAACTTCAAGCTTCGAAGCGCACGGTGCAGCATGTTCTGCCCCGGAGACGGTTGCCAGATGGACAGCTTTTGAGCAAAGGTCTTTGGGGTCGTGTGAACTTCGCCAATCTCCGCCAGGTGCGGTTCAGCTATATCCGTAGGTGTTTTCTCATCCAGGTGAGATTTTGTTTCGGTGGAGGACGAAGATGGCTCAATGGCAGCGCCAACTGATACGCGGTTGTAGTTTGTCTCCTCCATGAAAAAGAATAGGACAACAAAGACAACTGCGAGGAAGATGGCTGGCCAATAGAATACCCACCGCCATCCTTGGTGCTCGGCAATGAAGCCACAGATGACCGGTGCGAAATAGTTGCTGCCTGCCAGGGTGAAAGCATATATACCCATATAAGTTCCTCGTTCGTGGGTAAAGTACTAGCTTTGCCATTAGTCTTCGCTGCGCCTTAAAGACATCAAGAAGATGATGAGTTCAGTGGGTGAGAAGACGTACAACGTCAGTGACGGAGATTTCCGGAAGTGCTTCGATCGGCGAGATAAAGAAGCCCATCAGAATACATTTGGCTATCCATTCTCCATTACTCGTCACGTATGCACTGCAATTAAATCAGCCAGTGACCTTGATATATATGGAAAGATGTCCTTCAAATCGGAGGTTCATACCTCCAGATACTTGTGCCCTATTGGGAGTTAGCATGACTTTTCTATACTTGAAGGCGAATTCTGTGACACTCACGATAGCTCCGAGAATAGAGATAAGATAAGCCAGGCGCTTGCCATATCTCAGCGAGAATGGCTGCCAAAATAACAAGCTCCAGCCGAGGAAGAGAAACATATATCCGGTGCCCTCGTTTAGGGTGGCGATGGACACTCCTGATGCTGCGGAGAGTGGGACGATGACAGAGTACACGGTGGATACGGCTATTCCGGTAAACCAGGTGTACCTATAAACATATGTTAGTATGGAAAATCGAGAGAGGAGGTTTCCCACGTACAAACTCTGACAGATCATTGATTGCAGCTTTCGCCTGGGCGACCAATTCAGGGGATCATTTGGGTCACTCGAAGGTATAGGGTTGAGAACAATATCTCCACTGCCACCAGTGTGGGGAGCATGCATGGTGTGGTCCACGTCAACGAGATGGACCGTACCCGGGATAGCGTCCCGGTCTGCCATGTTCTCGGACGCGGTAGACATAGCCGTGGTGGGGAACAGTGTAGATGGTCTTAGAAGGCGAGATGGACGTTGAAGCTGAAAGATGGTGAACTGGTGCTCATGAAAGCAAAATGAGATGCGGTTGCAGGGGCCTTATAACATTCTCAAGTCACTTCCCTATCGACTGCCATCTGTTGAATAATGTTGTGGCTTGCAAGTCGTCGAGACCAGCCTGCAGGGTTGTGCTGTTGGAAGGTCAGTTCTGGTCCCAGATTCGAGTGTCACTGTTGAAGCGAATGCTTCTCGGTCCAAGGGAGTAGTGATGATCCTTGGTATGTTGGTTAACAAGGTAAACACTAGGCATCAAGCAGTTGTACGCCTCATAATTTTGGAGCTACGCTTTACCCAACATTCCAAGAGCTGCTTTACCATACTCAGTGCTATGGTTGTACAACAGGACCACAGCCGGACATTCGCGGGGTTATCACAAGTTCAATGGCGGATCCGTGGCTGGCGTTAATACCTGTGATTTGCCGATCTTGGAATCCTTAGCATCATTATCATACGTATCATGATAAGCCACCTCGTGGCACTTCGCGCATTTACAAACGATTGGTCACCATGCGAGATAGTGGTTTCATAACCATCCCGGGCCTAGTCGAACTTGAGGATGAAGCCGGCAAGGATCGTTGATAACACCGAACTAGGTACCCCGCCATTTGAGCATGTCGCTCGGCTATGCTAGCATTGCTAGGACATATCCATATCGCCAAAGGCAGAGTTATACGGAGAATATTGACGATAGGCGTCACATGGAACTCCAGCAGCTTCTCTGGGCGCCAGACTATTGCAACGGCGACCAATGGTGAGTTTTTGCGCTCCCCAAAAAGAAGACTCGTGGCGAGGCCAAGTGCCACGACGCCGTATGGCACTTATCATTGTTGATCCGCTTTGCAGTCCTATCTTACCTTAGCTACTAGACTTGCGAACTTGTGATACGCTATATGCAATACTATAGTGAATGGTGTTGCAGGGCCCAGCCGGGCCCATCGACAAACATCCACAAGAGGGGCGAGCCCGTCCAACGGTAGTATTAAGTACAGATCTATTGCCAAAGATAAGTGCGAGATCTAAATACCCAGCCATCTCAACCTCAAGCAGCTTTCCCATCTTCATTGAACTCTTCATTGATTAGTTTACAGAGCCGCGTTACTTCTTGTTCTTCGAGAGAATTTACATCTCGCCAGTATCGTTGTTTCGCTCTCACCTGGATATATCAACATGGCTTCCACCACCCTCCTCTCAATCGTCCAGCCAACAGCCGTACTCCAAGGCACACTGGACCGTGAAGACAGCCTCCTCCCAGTTGTCCAGCCAAAAGCTGTACCTCAAGGCACACTGGACTTTGAGAGGAATAAGGCTTTGCTGCTCAAGGCATTTGCCAAAAAGGTCCCGCTTGAGTACCATCTCCCTCGGGAACTCATTGCCAACCCCCCCCTCGACGTCTCCGGCATACCTTCAACCTGCGGCATTTTGACCCCCCAAGAAGTTGAGATCACGGAGACTTTCGACGCAGTCGGCCTAGCAGAAGCAATTGCTGCGAAGAAATACACTGCAGTTGCTGTAGCCACTGCCTTCTCAAAACGTGCCATCATTGCCCACCAACTCACTTGCTGCTTGACCCAATGGCTCATGGACGAGGCTCTTGAGCGCGCCCGCTTCTTGGATGCCCATCTGGCTGAGCATGGGACGACCGTTGGCCCCTTGCATGGCGTGCCAATCAGTATCAAGGACCACATGCCAATAGCTGGGACCTCGTCTTCACTGGGCGCTTTCAGTATCATGGTTGACGACAAGGAGGACAGCCATATGATCGGAATCCTGCGAGATCTGGGTGCCGTTTTCTACTGCAAGACAAACCAGCCACAGACGCTGATGCACTTAGAAAGCGATTCTCACTGGGGTCGAGTGTTGAACCCCTTTAACATCAACCTCACAGCCGGCGGCTCCACAGGTGGCGAAGCAGCACTGATAGCCATGAAGGGTTCCGTGCTAGGCGTTGGCAGTGATATCGGAGGAAGTATTCGTTGCCCGGCTGCATTTTGCGGCATCTACGGGTTCAAACCAACTTCGCCTTTACTGCCCATGAGGGGCTTCCTCGCAAGCCCAGCCGCAGCAGAACTAAACATTTTGTGCTCCACGGGGCCCATGTGTCGAAGCATGAGGGACATGGATCTTTTCATGAACTGTGTCATCGGGGCAAAACCTCATCTAAAAGACCCGAAGGTAGTCCCGTTTCCCTGGACTGGCTTGCAGACGCCCCTTGGCCGTCGCCTGAAAATTGGTATCATCCAAAACGACGGCTTGATTGACCCTCAACCACCCGTGAAACGAGCAATGTCCTGGGCAACAAAGTTGTTGTCCGACCCCAAATACGCGGATCTGGTTGAGGTAAAGGAATTCACCCCGTTTGGCGCGGCCGAAGCCTGGGTCAAAATCCGGAAGATGTACTGGCCTGATGGGGGTCAACACGCCAAGGACGCCATACTCGCTTCTGGAGAGCCTGTCCATTCTCTAAGCGACTGGATCTGGAAAGATGAAGAGCCGAACGGCATGCAAACTGCGCATGACGTCAACTTGGCACGGAGAGAGAGAGATGACTTCCGATGTGAGTTTGCCGAAAGCTGGAACAAACAAGACGTGGATGTTGTTCTTGGACCAGCTTTTGTAGGGCCAGCATGTGCCCATGACACGGCCTACTACTGGACATACACCTCGCTTTACAACTTAGTTGATTATCCTGGGGTGGTGCTGCCCACTCCAGTAGCGGCGAAGGCTTACGAGAAGTACGACTCGGCATATGTTCCGCTAAGCGACGACTGTCAGAATGTGAAGCAACTATGGGAAAGCTCAAACTTTGAGGGGGCTCCTATTGACTTGCAACTGGTGGGACGGAAGTATCACGACAACGAACTATTTGGGGCGTTGGCAGTATTGAAAGACATCCTTAGTCTGCCATGATAGCTTGAGGAGCCATATTATAGACTAAATTTTGAGAGAAATGTATTTGTAGGGGAACACTACAATTTGCACAGTTTTCCAAAGGCGTCGCAAATGTCTGTTCATGCGTGTACTGCCTAAAGTATCGTATGGCCCTGCGTTTGCTTCTGCTTTCGTATCACCTCGTGTGTGACAAGACCTACACCTGAGGTGCGAAAGTAGCTACGTCCGTCATTCATTGTACTGCACATTGTAAGTCAATTTCGTTCAATTATCCACAGCTTGAACGATTGCCCCTGCGTCTCCCATGTCGAGATCGTTTAGTGCACTCATATCTTCCCCATCAAGTTGGAAGTTGAATACATCAGCATTCGCCTGGATGCGCCCAGCGTTGTCGCTTTTCGGCAGGGGTATCCAGTTTTTCTGAATAGAGAATCGGATGAGAACTTGGTTTGGCGAAACGTTGTGCTTCTCGGCAATTTTCACAAGAGTCTTGTCTTCGGCCCTCATGTTCCGTACCAGAGGGCAATATGCCTCCACAGCAATGTTGTTCTTTTCGCAGTACTTTACGATCTCTGGTTGTTGTAGCCAAGGGTGTAGCTGCGAAGTGTTAATAATTTGACAATTCTTCACGGCGACAGTTTGGGTGGGTAAATAGGCACTTACCTCAATCTGATTGACATGAGGCGGCCACACCTTGGCAAATTGCTTCATTTCCTCAATGTGCTTCACGCCAAAATTGCTAACACCAATGCTCTTTGCTTTGCCTTCCTGGTACAATCTTTCTAATGCTAACCACATCTCCTGCGTCTTCTCTTTACCGCTATTTGGACTATGAATGAGAAACAAGTCGACGTAACCTTGCTCGGGATCAAGTTTGGCGACGCTTTCCACGCATTCCCGGTAGCTCTGTTCCACTGAACCTGCGGCTGATAATATCTTGGTGGTGAGAAAGACATCTTTACGCGGTATGCTGGATTGCTGGATAGCCTGTCCCACCTCGCGCTCGTTGGCATAGTACTGCGCAGTGTCGATGTGTCGATAACCAGTTTCTAACGCCATCAGGCAAGATTTGACGCAGACATCTACGGGAGATTCGTAAACGCCAAACCCAAGCTGAGGGATCTGAACCGAATTGAAGAGCGTGATAGACTTGGTGACAGGTGATGGCGCCATTGTTGCGTGAAGGCGATCGTGCCAGAGAGGAGATGGACTGAAAGAGGTTGGACGAAATTGGGAGTCAGGCGCGCGACAGAAATTATTTCAAGGTAAGGAAGTAAGTCATGCAAGGGCTAAAATCCCATCTATAATATGCGTCATCAATAAGACGATCAGATACACCTCACAGCATCAATGACGTGCTTATTACACTAGCCTATTTTCGTTGGTGCGGGGAGCCAGTATATGGCGGTTTTGGAGAGCCTACAAAGCTGGCTGAACTACCACGCACTCAATGAATCTAGGCCTTGAAGAATATCTGGATTTCTTTTGTAGGGATTCGTGCGCTAAACTCCCCTCGTATCATCGTTAATCGCTACTATGTCAACCGTCGAACTAAACTACTTCACTTGCACTCTCGGCGAGGCCATCAGATGGAAACGTTCACTTGACGTCCCTGGCGTGGAGCCTTTCGCTACTGTCATAGATTTGATAGACCGGCAAGCCCAACTTCAGCCAAATTCACCAGCACTTGGCTTTGCGAACTTCTTATCGGAAGAATCCTCCACAAGTTGTGCAATGCAGTCTCATGCTTGAGTGTTCGAAAGCTGACCGTTCCCAGTACCGGACTCGCTCACTTTCGGAGAGCTTCGCGACCTCTCAATCATCGCTGGAAAGACACTTCATTCTCGCCTGAAACCATCAAGTATCGCCGGAGAGAAAGCGACTGTCGCATTACTATGCCCAAGTAGTCACCGTTTTATGTTGACATGGCTCGGGCTCCTTCGGCTGGGGTATTCGGTACTACTACTCGCGTGAGTTCAAAATTCTCCCTTGGCAAGTTAGATAATATCCTGTGTTGATTTCAATTTGCAGACCTCAGTTGGAGCCAGAAGCAATACGACACCTCTGCGCAAGCCTCGAAATCGATACCATTTTAGTCGAAGCCAAGCTCAAACACCGTGTTTCCGGATTGGCAAAATCAACGACCGTGGTCGACGTCCCGTCTTATGAGCAGCTAACAAGGCTTGCTCTTCCAGAGTCTCCGCTACAGTCTATCAAAATGCGCGAACTCTCAGAAATCGCGTACTTTTGCCATACCTCGGGCACTTCATCTGGACTCCCAAAGCCCATCCAGCAGACTCACCAGGGACTTGTCAGTGTATTAGCATCATTTCCAGGGGAAAATAAGCCTGCAACCTTCTCAACAACACCGCTGTACCACGGAGGCCTTGTGGACTGCTTCAGAGCTTGGGCAAGTGGAGCGATGATATGGTTTTTCCCGGAAGGGGTTGCCCCTATTACGGAGGCGAATCTCACCAGGACCATCAATTTCGCTAGAAGCAAAAGCTCTGTTGTTGTCAAATACTTCTCGTCAGTGCCGTATGTGCTGAAGATGCTTGCCGAAGAAGAGGCCGGCATCCGAATTCTCCAAACAATGGATCTGGTGGGTGTTGGCGGCGCGGCGCTGGCGCCCGCAATTGGAGACAAGCTCGTCAGAAATGGCGTGAAGCTCTTGTCACGAATGGGGAGCGCAGAGTGCGGATTTCTCATGTCTTCTAGTCGAGACTTTGAGAATGACAAGGAATGGCAATACCTACGACCCATTGATGATCCACTGCTTTTAGTGTTTGAGACTCGGAACGATGGACTCTCAGAGCTGGTGGTGCAACCCGACTGGCCCTTCAGAGCCAAGACAAATCGCGAAGACGGATCATACGCCACTTCTGACTTGTTCCAGCCGCATCCATTTCTTGAGAATGCATGGCGATATCACAGCAGGTCCGATGCTCAAATAACTCTTGCCAATGGAAAGAAGTTCGACCCGGCACCTCTGGAAGCAAGTATCCTTGCTTCATCCAAATTACTTCGAGACGTGCTCATATTTGGATCCGATCGAGATTATGCCGGGGCTCTCCTTTTCCCGGCAACAGTCGATATCCCAGCGGAGCACGTTATTGAGTCTGTTTGGCCTCATATCAGGGACATGAATAGCAAGAGTCAAAACCACGCCAGGATAACAAGGCCTATGGTAGTGGTCGTTCCTTTGGACGAAGGAAAACAGCCGCTGGAGAAGAGTAGCAAAGGAACCATTAATCGCCCCAAAGCAGACGAACAGTATAGGGACATAATCGAGTCAGCCTATGACGGACGTGAGGCATCGTTACCGGACAAGGAACTGGCAACTATGGAACAACTTTCAGCTCAAGTCGCCGACTGCTTCTACCAAGTCCTGGGGTTGCGATTAGATGCCGACAAGGATCTATATCACCAAGGCTTGGATTCGCTCTCCTGTATACAGGTCCGACGGCTGCTGGAGTCTACTTATCTCCAACGTCCTCTGCCGATGAACGTCATCTACGACCATGGCACAATAAATGGCTTGGTGGCATATCTGCACAATCTGGAACACGGAACTACACCAGGTATCTATCAAGGAAAGGCTTCGCAGATGGAGCTTGCCGAAGACCTGATCAATAAATACAGCGGGTTTCGGAACGCGGCTCTAGCACCAAGTAGTCCTGCCGTGGAAAGTATTGTACTGACTGGTGCTACGGGGTTCTTGGGTGCCCACATACTACATCTTTTGCGGCAAAATGACATGATCACCAAAGTTTACTGCCTTACTCGAGCTTCGAGCTTTTCGGCAGCTCACGATCGAGTGTCCGAAGCACTTGCAATACGCGGTATGCCCAGACTGGACCCATTTGACGACAGAGTGAAGAGTACCAGCTCAAAGGTTATATGCCTACCATGTGATCTTTCCAAGGAAGATCTAGGTTTGTCGGCATTCTATAGGGATCAAGTTCGAGGAAAAGGTACCGTTTTCATTCATTCAGCTTGGACTGTCAACTTCAATTTACGACTCGGCTCGTTCGAAGACCAGATTGCTGCGACTCGGAATCTACTCGATTTTTCTGCAGGAGGCGGGGCACGGTTTATCTTCCTCAGCTCTATTGCGTCTGTAAGCTCCTCACATTCCGCAGTCATACCAGAGACTCTGTCAAAGGACCTTGCCGAAGCATCACCGCTGGGCTACTCCCAGTCCAAATGGGTTGCCGAGCAAATCTGCTTGGCGGCAAGCGACCACTTCATAGATACTGGGTCGTCAGATGTACAGATTTCCCCGGCAATCTCCATCATCAGGGTTGGCCAACTGTGTGGAAATAGTATCGGGGCTTGGAACACAAGCGAAGCGTATCCGTTGATGCTTTCAACCTCCAGCATCACCGGATGTCTGCCGAACCTCCAGCATGAAGCCCTTAACTGGATGCCAGCTGAGATAGCTGCTCAGGCAGTCTTGGAAATTGTTCTGCCGACTCGGCCAAGTTCTCACACAAAGTTGGGGAATGGAAGCAGAGAAACATCACTCCAGCAGGGCTTACCAGTATACCACGTCCTGAATCCAAACCGCACCCCAACGTGGGAGCAAATGCTTCTTTGGATCCTGGAGGACACCGAGGAGCCCCGATTCGAGATAGTCGAACCTAAGGAGTGGGTGTCAAGGCTAGAAAAGGCGTTGCAAGAAAGGTCAGCTGGCCATCCATCCCAGGCTCTGATAGGACTTTGGAAAGATGGTATTACCAATACAGATGACAGCGGTACCCACCCCATATTTGACGTGTCCCTAGCGAAGGGAGCCTCGGAAACAATGAGGAACTTGAAGCCTGTAGACCGGGCAAGGATTCAGAAGATATGGAGATGGGTACAGCGGAATATTTAAAGCAGATGTGGAATATTGACAGTATTAGAAGAAAACCCCATCTATGGCGTCCCGCACCTGAAAGAACGTCTGCTCACATGCTCGACGGAGTGACTTAGTACTCTTCTATTTACTTGATAGTAAGACATCGGAGATAGCTCACTACTAGAATCCATGTGTCACTGCGTGAAGCTCTGAAGAGTCCTCCTCCCCGCCGCCGTTGAGTCGCTCCTCTCTAATACAGTAAACTTCGTAGAAGTCTGCTGATTAGGTCCTCAAAATATCGGGAATATGCGTTCCAAACGACAAAAAGATAACATACAACAGCAGGGATTCGCTGGTCGTCACCGACCCAACTACTAATCTGCCGGTCGCCAGTTTGACTATGGGAGAGCGGACGGATCCCGTCGATTGTCTGACGCCTATGGTCGTATGTGCAAATTGTGGCGTTCGAACACCAGATATCGCAACTTGGGATGAGCTGTATTGGACAACACCCGAATGCGTCCATGCAACAGAACCCAGCATGATCTCTCAGTAAACTAATTTGTCTCTTCGAGTTTTCCAGGATGCCTTTTTCTTAAACAAAGCGCTCCCAGAGAGATAAATCCATTGTAGCGTCAACGTTTTTTCCGTTTCACTCAAAATATTCCCATTACACAAGAGATAATTCGTAAGTTTTGACAGTTTTGAGTCCTAGTGCTGCGTCTGATATGGACAAGCAATAATCCAAAAGCATCCTAAGCAGCTGAATTAAAGGATCTTCGAGTTATCTCCTACTTCGCTGTTGCCAATAACTTAACTGGCAACATGAGACGGGAAGATATGAGAAGAAATTTGTTCCCCATCCGCATTATATCTCTTTGGAATCACATCAAGTATTCCATGAATATTGCGAGGCTCGAAATCGAGCCCCATGGCTGAGATTGTGAAAACGTCGTTTCCAAACTCCTGTTTCAGCCAGTGTGATGTCATATCCATTCCTGCGACAGCTCCTGCGGCTGTCCAGATGTTCTTGTCTACCACCCATTTCGTCTCTTTTGTCCAGTTGACTTTTGGGAACCTGCTTGACACCCAATCGTATTCAACATGGTTGACAGTGGCAGACCTTCCATCTAAAACACCGGCCGATGCGGCGACAAAGGCGCCAGTGCAGTTTGCAAACAGCGTTTTCTCGGCAGCAACGTGGCGGCGTATGAAGATGGCGAACTTCGGATCCAATTCAAAAGTATCCGGAAGTGGCCCGCCTAACAAAAGAAGATCTAGCTCGGGGCACTCTTCCAAAGTAGTGGTAGGGTGGATGATATAGCCACTGCTAAGATGAACGGGATCCATGGTAAGACCGATGTGATGGAAGACGAATGTCGGCGCCTGGGATATTATTTCTTCGCTAATAGGTGTATAAAGTTTGATAGCATCCATCAACTCCTTGGCGCCAGAACCAAGAACATCGAAGGGACCAATAACATCAATTGCCTGGTAGCTGAACGCGAGAGCGCCGACGTGTATGACCGGCATTTTGGCTTTGTGATTGTGAAAGTGAGAGCTTTTTGGAGGAACGAGAAAATTGTTCGTACCTGATGTAAGTAACACAAACTTAGCAGAGAAACAACAAAGAAAGACGTGCGTTATATAGGCAGCGCTTCTATTTTCACGACTCAGTCCCTGGAGGGCACTAGCGACACGATTTCTCCGCCAAGACTTATAACTCCGAGCGCGTTCGGAGTCGAGCACAAACCCCTTACTTATTTGATCTGCCGGGTAGATGTTTTACCGAAACGCACGCGGAATTACTTGATGAGTCTGTATAATAGTCTCTGACCCAGTCCCTGCAGATACCAATAACACAGCTGTTCTAGAAGCAAATTGCAAGTCAATGTACGGGCTGAAACTGGTCTACTCGTTCACCACGGTCAACAGTAGATCAGCAAGAAGCTCGTCGAAGTCTTAGTCTTGGCCTGTAGCTAGCTGCTTCAGTATCGTTCCTCCCCTGGGTATTATAAGTCGAGCATCATTGTAGGCGCGCACTTTCTCTCGGCGATTTTTGTCAAAATCTTTAATTATTTCTGTCAAACTGAAATAGCTGTACTCACACCATCACTCTGACTATCCAGGCCGGCCTTGCACCGGGGGGCAATGCCGACATAGATACGATACACCGACTTTATGAACTTCGAAACTCAAGCTCATCGTTCCTTTAGAGTTATTGAGCGAACATTGAATATGCCCGGTCCTTATTCTTATTTCAAGGATGCGGTGGTATTGAAAGCGCTCGAATCAGCCTTGCCAGAAACAAATGTAGGCGTTTAATTAGTTGAATCTTAATTGGATTTGAGGCTGAGACGTCGGTTCTGGGGCGATCAGTACCAACCTACTAGTGAGTTGCTGATATGTTTCGCAACAGTGTCTTACAAGCGTAATCAGCTATTATTCAAGGCTGTGCATCGTGAACATGAAAGAGAGAACCTAGCACTGGATATTATCCGAGGTTACGGCGGTTCACAAATTTGATCGAGCTTATTCCTCGGACTTGCGCATGTATATGCCAAGATTAGGCGAAGCGCAATTGCAATTATCCAGAGTAAGCTGACCGTATACATACGAAGTACTCGGCCAGTGAACTATACCTTGCCAATATGCCGCAGTACACATGTGATGCACAAACATGGCTTCGCATATCGCTGTCAGAGCTAAGTTTCATTGGTACCCTAGCTACTGTACCAAACCACATCGGCAATCTGCAGGCCCTTCCAACCTCCAATCGCCAATCTTTCATCCTTCGTGACTAGCTTGCGGTCGATCCCTTGTATACTTGTAAGCGCGTAACAAAGTTACGGGGATTATAGTCAAAAATGTAAATCTTTACAGCAAATACTTGAAGAGTTTTCGGCTATAAAAGGTATCACAGGAAGACTTCATATGTATGAGATTAACTCTGGGAATTTGGATTGCTCTATTTCATTAGTAGAAACTTTTATATGGAGATTGTAATATTCTCGTGGTGCTCCACGTTTCAGTACTCAATTAACAGACATTCAAGGGGTGTACTACGCTAAACACCGGGGGTCTTGGCTAGCTGCAGGCTCAGCGCTAAATACACCTTAATAGCCCAGCAATCGCCCTTGCTCGTTGTACAAACCAAGCTCTTTCAATATCTTCTTCGTTTCATCCCGGCACTGACCAAGTTGAGCCCTCGTTGCAAAAGCCCGCATCCTAATCTACTTCAGCATGAAGCTCATCATAGCTGGAGCCAATGGCTTCGTCGCCAGTGAGGTCATCCGTCAAAGCCTGCGCTCGCGCGAAATCACATCCGTCGTCGCGCTTAGTCGCCAACCCGTCGTCCTCGAAGCTGGCGCCCAGTCCGCCAAGTTAAAAACCGTTATAGTGGAAGACTATGAAACTTATTCGGATGATGTTAAAAAGGAACTGGCGGGTGCGAACGCTTGTATTTGGTAATATCGACTTTTCTGCCTTACTGTGGCAGTCTGGATATCGGAAGTGCAATAATTGATACGAGTAATAGGACAATTGCTATAACGCCTTCCAAATCAAAGTCCTTTGCCTTTTCTGAGGTCAAGCGAATATGTCAGGATTCTACGATTGCTGGATTCAAAGCAATTCATGCTTCAGGGACTTCTCGCCCCTTCCGATTCATCTACATGAGCGGAATTGGCGCTGAGCGCGACCAAACTAAAACTCCTGATTGGATGCCTGAGTATTCCCTCATGCGGGTAAGTAGTGATATAATTACAATGAGAGCATAGCTGACTTCGATAGGGCGAGACAGAAACCCAAGTCCTAGCGTATGCTGCGCAGCATGCAGAGGAGGTCGAGGTCCAAATTATAAAGTCTGGGTTTATCACAGCGCCAGGTTATATCTTGAAGAATGTATTTGCCTCCATTCTAAAGTGGACAAAAGGAGTCGGAAACGTATGCATTGCCGAGATATCAGCCGCAATGATTGACCAGGCACTTCATGGGTTTCAGCAGGAAATGCTTTTGAATGATGATCTGGTGAAGGTTGGGCAAGATGCTCTCAAGTTACAGGAGGGTGTTGAGTAGAGTACATGATAGCAATACGCTTAGGCTTTGTCAAGAAACAGCAAGAAAGAATGACGGCAAGGATAGACACTTGAGATAAAACGGTCTTTTCAAGTTGTCGCAGCATCTTTATTAGTATCAGAAGATTTTGCCACTGTTCCACACAAAGTACCCAATTGGCTACGAGGCCTCAGCCATTTTTCTATCATATCTTCAAGCGACAAAGCCGTCGTTAGAGTTAACATCTATGGAATTTTCAAGCAATCACGAGTATCATGTTTGCGATAGTACACATTTATCAAAATAAATGAGGCGATGAAGCATGAATTATCTCTTATACCCCCCAATCTCACAATTCATCACCGTGTGTTTTAGCATACACACCCGCACACTGGTCGAAAATCTTCAGTGTGTGAGTCCACACGGCTTCATCAACATGCCTACTTCTAAGACTGGCTAGGACAGATTCGTTGTCAGTAGCCTCTCCTTGTGGATCAATTAAGAATATTCCACCGCCCGATCGGGCCGCTCTCCCCAGACCCTCGAGTTCAGTTATCAGACCCCCTTCGACTGAGTAGCGATCGTTAGTGGCAAGGAATAAAGCGCGCTGACCGGCTTCCCCTTGACTCATTTGGTCCGGCGGCGACATGCCAAATTTCTTGGCCTTTGCAAGGCCTGGTGTGGCTACAGGTCCAGGATACCAATGTACAATACTTAAACGCGGGTTATCGCGTGCAATCCGCTCAAGTGACAACGTGCCCATCGTGGTTGAGTGCACCGATGCGTTCCAGAAGGACCAGTTGGAGGCATCACGAACATCGAGGTCGGCCTCGTTGATCGGCGCTTCCAAGCCACCAGCCAACACCGAGATAATGCGAGGACTTGATATAGTGGAGTTATTCAATAAGGGTGTAAGTTGTTAAACAGCCCATAGACACGAATAATATCGCGTCGTCATGGACGGCTCGAGGCCCTCGACGGTGTCCTTACGACCCTCAAATGGCATGAAACCAGACGAAAGAAAAAGGATATCGATCTTGGATTCTTTTGATTTGATGTCGTCGACGACTCTGTCTATCTCAGAGACAAGAGAGACATCAGCTTTGATGAGACTATAGGTTCCGGCAGGGTTGTGTTGAGCCAGATAGCGCAGAGTCTGTTGATGGGATTCAGCCGTTTGTGGTCGAGCGACGGAATAAATGTGAGGAGCAGAAGCATGACGAGCGAAATTCTCCAATGTGCTTTGGCCGATGCCTGATGTAGCACCGATGAATAGAGCGACTAGCCCCTTGGGAAGGGCCCCAATGCCTGCGTTGGATTGTTGAACTTGTTTTAAAGACACCATCTTTTTGCCTGAAGACCTGGAGGCCCTATGACGTTTGATTGGAAACTGAAAATGAGTGAGGAGACGAGGTGGAAAGAAGTGAGAAACGTAACGTCTGACAATGCTGAGCTTATCGTCTTTTCGCTCCTATTTATATTTACTTGGCGTCTCACGAAAAGTCTTTCTTCAACCAGCAGATTTGAGAGGGGCCTAATTCTCACATCCTCGTCGTGGTATGGCATGTTGAATTTGTCATCTCGGACATGCCAAAGGAACTCCGACACAGTCCGACTGCCCGAAAGCTGATTGTGGTCCACAGATCACGAGATTAGCTGGAATTGGTCATCTACACAAACGATTAAGGATCGCATTGTTGAACCTTACATGAGATACACGCAACGGAAGATATCTGAATGAATTCATGGAACTCCATTGCGTTGGAGATGTTGCCAGACACGGCGAACAGGCGCCTACAAGCGGAGGTTTAGCGGGGAGGTAGCCCCACAAGCTCCGGCCGGCCGCCGCAGCCGGAAAAGGACCCGGGCGCTCTGGCTTGCCATGACAGACACAACCGCCAGCGACTGCGAGATATCAATAAACGTCAGCATAATGTGAACCAAGTTACACTCCAGCTCCAATTGTATTGCTAGGAAACTATGTGGGGACATGTAGTTAAATGTTCATCCAGTAACTGGATATCCCTTCCGGCGGGGTCAAGGTTTGGAAAACATTACCCATGACAACTGCCCCAAACCCAAGGGATTAAGAGCAATCATTCCGCATTCGCATCTAGATAGAACATTTACTTAGCTCGTTTTGAATCAGATTCAAAACTACAAACCATTGGTAGCGATGGACAGTATTCTGAGAAATGATACGGCTTGCCTGTCCGTCGGCACTGCTGTGTTCGCATTGGTAAATACGCAATTATGATGATTAAAGAGAACTGTAGCTGATAGCCGAACGACTGTAGATTCTCTTATATCTTTTCGCCGTCAGCATTTATCGCCTCTACTTTCATCCTCTTGCGAAGTTCCCCGGTCCTCTACTCAATCGCTTATCGCCGATCCCCCTTAGCTATCAACTGATTCGCGGCCGTCTTCCTTTTTACATCAAGCATGTTCATGACCAATATGGCCCCGTCATTCGTATCACGCCAACTGAGCTATCCTTCAACTCGGAAGCATCGTGGAAGGACATCTACGGTAGCCGTCCAGGACATCAGAACTTTCACAAAGATCCTATTCACGTCGGCTCAATCCAAACTGTTCCTGGGGTTGTCACCATCACAATGGCCGATGACGCTGATCATGCTCGCCAGCGTCGAGCTCTTTCGCACGCTTTTAGTACAAAGGCGCTTCTCGAGCAGGAGTACCTCATCAAGATTTACATCGACACGTTTCGAGACAAGATGAATGAATTCGCTACTTCAGGTGAGGTATGTAACATTGCGGATTGGTTCTCTTACACAACCTTTGATATCATCGGCCATCTTTCTTTGGGCGAGCCCTTTGGATGTTTGGTCAGCAGTGATCTTCGGTTTTGGGTTCCATTGATCTCGGAGTCTATCAAGGCTGGCGCTATTGAGCAAGCAAGTCGTCGCTTAGCATCGACCGGAAGCTCGCTGCAGAAATTGTTTCTCTGGGCTTTTGCACCCGCGGAACTACGGGAGCAGCGGCGCAAACACCTTGACTACTCCCGAGAGAAGATTATGAAACGAATTGGACAGACGGAAAGCAATCAGCACCGGGATTTCTTACATTACTTGATCAACCAAAAGGACAAGCAGAACCTAAACCAGGACGAGATTGTTGTCAATGGGGCTCTGTTCATCATAGCAGGCTCTGAAACGACCGGAGGCTTCATGACTGGACTCTTCAACCATCTTCTTCGACCTAAGAACAGTCACGTCCTCGAGAAGCTCGTTGCTGAAGTTCGAGATAGTTTTCAACGAGATGAGGACATAACATACGAGGCTCTTGTCAAGCTTCCGTGGTTGACTGCGGTTCTTGAAGAAGGTTTGAGAATATTCCCCAGTGCGCCCATCGGCTTCACCAGGACTGTTCCGGCTGGCGGTGACTCCGTTGCAGGAGAGTTTATACCAGGAGGTGCCACCGTATCGACTTGCATGTGGGCTGCCACACATACAGAAGACAACTTCAAAGATGCCTACGAGTTCCGACCTGAAAGGTGGTTGAACAAGGAGGAGTCGACGGATAAGCTTGCAGCCAGCAATGCTTTCTCGCTTGGCCCGAGGGGCTGCATTGGTCGAAGTAAGTTCTTGCTCCCAAAACATAGAATATTTGTTACTAATTGGACTTCAAGTCTATCATATATGGAGCAGAAACTAATCACCGCCAAATTGCTCTGGCATAACGACATAAGAATGACGGGAGATGAGACGTGGGATAAGTGGAACCCAGAGCACGACCATGAGAGTATGCAAGTATATACGAACTGGATCAAGGCCCCTCTTCACGTCTATCTGACTCCTCGGAAATCTTGAGCTCATGACGGTTGGTATTCAGACCTTATCCTAGGCAAAAGAATCGCTTGTGTATATCTATGGTCTAGCTGGCAGGAAGTAAAGGGCATCATATATCATTATTCTACAGTATTGTGTCATTTCATTCGTTATTCATCTCCATCTTCCCAGGCGCTACCTGTATGCAATCTGCTTTGGTACCGGTTTTGTCTTTATGGTGAAGTCAGGCTCTTGTTCCAGTTCGGAAATATCGTGAGCTTGGCCGACATGATCAATCAGTATATCCACCGTCGGGCAGACTGTATCGCCGCCGCGAAGTCTGCTACACAACACACATGCAAACTCTCCATCCGGGGTGTGGCTTTTGACAATAAAACGTTGCCCGAGATGGAACTCGACCGCTTCCTCGACTTGTCGCTCATATCTCCCCTCTCCAACGTAACGTACCATACGCTTCCCAATGACCCAATAATCGTTTGACTCGGCTGGTACACGCATGTCGCAGGCGGGACATATGCATTCTCCTCCTGGGGCAAAGCTCGTGACGAGCGGCTTGTTTCGGATGTACTGTAGGTCGAGACTATATCTGCAGAACAACGGATCACTCTCAATAATGGTGGAGGCACGCTTTGGAGGGCCCAGTGCCAATTGTGGTTTAGCCGGAGGCTGAGACACGAGTGACTGCGGTGGCGAATGCGAAGACTGTGAACCTTCCCCCGTAGCCATGAGAAGACGATGTCGCTGCTGGCGAAGAGCATTGAGAGAGCCGTCACGTGCGGCATCCGAGGCAGCAACGAGCTTTGCCATATCGCGGCGATCGAGTTGGCGGCCATTGGAAAGTGCATCTTGTAGCACGTTGATGACGGTTTGTTGAAGTGCGATTACTTGAGCTTGGAGCTTATTTTCGGTGAGGACGTCTCCGACGGCGAATTTTCGACCGAGCCGTTCATATCCGTCTTCAAATTCTCGACTGATCAGAGCGCCAGACCTTTGAAATGAGTCGCCGACTTCGTCTCTATCGCTACCTCTGTGATCGCTTCCTCTGTGTCCGCTTCGGGAACTTTCCACCGACCTGTCTCTAGGTCTCCTCCCCATCGACATGGACCGGGCCCTACTTCGTTTCTCGCTATCCTCCAAGCGAGCTTCAATCTGCTTAATCTTATCATCTTGCGACGTGTCGCGACGTTGTTGCTGTCGGCGATCTTTGACTTTATCCCAGAGGCCTATCGACGAGGTAAATGTGCCGATGAGGGTCGAACAGAGGGTAGCGATGATGAATGTTTTCTACTGTGGCGTCAGCGAAATGCAAATCGAAGCGCCGAGGAGGGGCTCGGGCCGAGCGCGCATATGCACCTTGAGGTTTTTCTCCTCGATCATATTAGAGTAGTTCATCTTGGCGGTCTTGGATGTGAGATGGAAAATCCAACGCCAAGGCAGCCGACATAGAAGAAAAAGCCGACGCGTAATACTTCAAGACCTGTGTAACGTTTTCATCGGATATTGGGGGAAAACGCATTGGGGGCGGATGGAAGAGGTTTGTAGGTATATGTGGGAGTTGGAACCTCTGAATATGCACGATGATGCTATTCGGAGGAAAGCTACACTTGCACACCGCAAGATGAGGTGCTTATTATCCTGGCATGTCGTGTGCTGTCAACTGTTAGACGGACAGACTACCAGCACCAGGTATCCATTCTCATCCTTCCGGATACCGGGTACCAGTTCTTTTAGTTACGACTATGGAGGCTACCGGTTAGGCCTCCTCGCCACAGTTCCGATATTTCGCGCAATGAAGTGGTTGCTAGCTGTATCAACAGGATAGGTTCGATTCCTTTCAGCGCTAGTTGGTTTGCTTCGTTTTGACTCAGCTGGTAGCGCTGAAAGCCCCAGGTCCCTGCGTATTCCAAACCCCAAAGCCTAGGGTTCGATCCCCACTGAGGTGAAGCACTTTTATCCGCTGGCTATGGCCGGGACAGCGCACATGAGGTGTTTGCTGGTGTGCGGGGGCGCACACTTGTTGTGGTTGGACGTGGTTGCTAGCTGTATCAACAGGATAGGTTCGATTCCTTTCAGCGCTAGTTGGTTTGCTTCGTTTTGACTCAGCTTGAAGGTATGACGTCAATGCAAGTATGTGAGTTACGTAGGTCTGTAGGTAAGATACGAGGCCCGCAAAGGTTGTGGCACTGATTGGTGCAACGGGACGATATCTGGCGACGTCACTGAGGATACATTGGGTAGGGGCCGTTGGGCCGCTGTGGGCGAATAAAACGCCCAAATACGTTCCATTCATATATCCTCAACCTCTTCATATATTATAGCAAAGAGAACATGCCCAAGGTACTGTAGCTGCTTTTCAGCATTCCGTGTCAGCTTCCTAAATTATCTATAAAGTATCAAGTAATTACATGTAGGTACGGTGATGTTTTTGCTAATGCTGTCTCTGATGGATGCGGGGAACATGGCCGCATAAATATCCCATCCACCAGTTCACCCGTTAACCCGTTAGCCCAGACCCTCATTCACCAGAACCTTGAAGATTCTCGGCGGCTAGCGCGAGACCAACCCTACCGCTCGTTAGTGTGTAGCAGCCGAGGCCTGTAGCGTACGCCATCATCGATCGATGTAGCTTGTACATAGTAGATCACTTAGACAGCGTGGTCGCGTGGGCACTTTTATTTCCGCGTCACACCATCATACAGGCATCCGCAAGCAAGAGGCGTGGGAGAATATTCGCAAGGATGGCTAGGTTGTACAAACATGCTCAGAAGTAAGTCCCAAAAGCTTTCCATCCAAGCGTGATTCCTTCATTCATTGCTACTGTTTCATACCTGCCTATATTGGTTTAGCGCTGGGCATGCCTGTGGATTGCTTCTTCCGGGTAATTTTGGAGACGGCCCACCGAGTCCGAGCAGCTACTTGCATGCGACCTGCCTTCGAAGACTATCATGATAGTATTCAATCGGATTGTATCAATAGCTGAGAGCTGTAATCTTGGCCTAAAAAAAAAAAACTAGACTTGTACTATCAGGCTCCAGGCTGTACTTCTCGAGATGGTCTTTTCAAATATGGTCTTGCGGCTGAAGTTCCTACCCTAGAGACAACCTGCCCTTATCCGCTTTTGCAGTGTTAGAGTCGAACAAAGGCAGATAGGTTCAGAGTAAAGGTTAACAATAGATCGCTACTAGTCCCATCGAAGAATATTTCTGCCGACATCCATGTCATATTCTTCAAAGGTCTTTGTGAAAACGAAAGTCATGAGCTAATCAGTTTGTGAAGGGACTCTGCGCCCCTAGTAGCAACTCATCTCCTACATTTCATGCCTCTCCCAATTGCACCATGACTTTCCCAGCAGAAACGGGGTTTCTGATATCTGCTAAGATTTGATAAGAATTGAAGATATCGTGAGAAAACGATGTGACTTGAAACCAAGCCAAGCTCAGTCATTAACGACAAGAAAAGGGGATAGTGATGTCGGATCTGGTTCGTTGGGGGTCCCCACGATGCCACATTTTAGACAAGTGAAGCACAAGCAGAACGTTACATTTCAACAATCGGAAGCGAGAAGATGATCCTTGAGCCGAACCCCGAACCGATCAGGGTGGAACTTTGGTGGATTCTACAAACCCTGCAACACTCGCAAGGCTGCAATGCAACATGCTGGAACGAACGCTGATCTTTCGTTTGCGCTTTTGTAGCCCAAGAGGATGCGGGCGCTCGAATATTTACCACATACGTATCGCTAGTGCTAATAGTAATCCCATCATCCGGGAGTGCTATTGTAGTGTGTACTCGTGCGTTGCAAGTGAAGTGTTGTGAAACGATTGACAGCCCTAACAATCCAAGCTCATGATCGTCGGCGGCCCACAATCCTTCAAAGTTCAACTTATCTCCCTTCCTTGCTAGGCACCTTAAACATTAAGCGTATCCAGGATAAGGATACCAGTTGAAAAGAACAAGGTCTTCGTACCCAACAAAGCAGCTTCCTCATCCCGGCCCACGCATCTACCCTGCAATTTATGGAACGACGATAAGAAACAGTCGATGGCACTTGGTAGCCCCTCCGCTCTCGCTGCGGGGTTCTCTGATTGAGATAACTCGCTTAATATATAGTTGCCGTTAGACGGTGGTCGATCATGGTTGAGGTCCCTCATCCCCTCTTCCTACTTCTTCCCCTGGCTCAACGACAACAATGGCCACCAAGAATGAACCTCTTGATTTGGAACGAGATGACACACGTTCTGAGAAACACGATCTTGCAGATCAGGACGTTGCCAATGGACTAGTCGTGCCCGAAGATGGCGATCCTAGAATCTATGCCGCCTTCACAGAACTGAAGGGACGCAAACCGGGGCTCAAACAGCGTCATATTCAGATGATTGCATTGGCAGGGACTATAGGAACCGGCCTGTTTCTTGCGACGGGGAAAGCCCTCGCAAGAGGTGGGCCCTTGGGAATATTGCTTTCGTATGGCTTCGTCGGGGCCATGATCTGCTGCGTCATCTTTTCCGTAGCTGAGATGAGTGCACTCGTCCCTCTATCGGGCGGCATAGTTCGCCACGCCGAATGGTTCTTCGACCCGGCACTATCGTTTGCTCAAGGATGGAACAGCGTTTACGGGAACGCCATATATCTACCAGCTGAGATGGTTGCATGCGCCGTCATTATTGATTATTGGACTGATATTAACCACGCAATTTGGATCTCTGTTCTTGGCGGTCTTCTCATCCTCAGCAACCTCTTCTTCATCAGCGTCTACGGCGAATTAGAGTTCTTCTTTGCAATGCTCAAGCTTTTGTTGATATTCGGCATCAACATAATGGTAAGTCATGAGTATTTTGCACCACTGCAAACGCGACACTAACGCTTATTGCAGAACCTTTGCATTACAACTGGTGGGAACCCTCAACACCGTGTTATAGGATTTCAATACTGGGGAAATCCAGGACCGTTTGTTCAGTTTCTAGGTATTGCCGGGACCTGGGGCCAATTTCTTGGCTTCTGGCGTGTGATGGGCAGCGCGGCATATGCGTTCTCCAGCGTTGAGAACATTTCTGTTCCTGCAGCTGAAACAGAAAATCCTCGTTATAACATTCCAAAGGCAGCAAAGCGCGTCTTTTGGAGGATCCTGATTTTCTACGTCATCACAATCTTTTTTGTCGGCATGATAGTTGCCTCAGACAACGAAGCTTTGACGGAGCATAGCGGTAACGCTGGAGCCTCTCCCTTTGCCATCGCTGCGACCAGTGTTGGGATCAAAGTCGTGCCGTCTATCATCAACGCTGTCGTTATTACCAGTGCTTGGAGTGCCGGAAATTCTGGTAATTTCTCCTCCATTTTGCCCTCTTGTCTTTGGACGTGACTAACCCGGACCATAGCAATGCTCATGGGTACCCGCACTTTGTACGGCCTCGCACAAGAAGGCCATGCGCCCAAGATATTTATTCGCACAAACCGCTTCGGAGTCCCGTGGCTGTCAGTTGCTGCAGTTGGTTCTCTCATGGGCCTAGGCTACTTGACCCTCTCGTCGGCAGCCACGGTCGTATTTGACTGGTTGCAGGATCTAGTATCCGCGGCGTCCTTCGTCCATTGGATTAATATTGAGATCGTATACCTGAGATTCTACTACGGATGCAAAAAACAGGGCATTAGTCGCGACGAACTACCCTGGAAAGGGCCTTTCCAACCATATGCAGCCTGGTTTGGTTTGGTATCCTTCACAGTTCTCCTTCTGACTGGTGGGTTCTATGTGTTCATCGATGGCCAGTGGGAGACTGAGACCTTTGTCGCATCCTACTTCAATATTCCTCTGATCTTGATACTCTACTTTGGTTACAAGTTCATAAGGAAGACTAAGATTGTTCCCCTACAGAACATTCCAATTCGGCCGTTTCTGGATATCGCAGCTGCTAATCCTGAGCCAGTCCCAGCACCAGCGAAAGGCTGGAAGAGACTGAATATCTTGTGGGGTTAAAGTCAACGAGAACGAGAACAAAGATTGCGTCGAAAAGCGTTGAGATGCTGCAGATATTTAGAGGCTCTATCACTAGTGGCAGATAAACTAAGTCACTCATGCGATTCTTGACTCTCTACCTACTCTGGTTCTCATCTCGTATTACGCCAACCTAATCTCTATCGTGGATCCCTCTGCCAGAATATACTATGCAATGACTACTTAGAGTTATGCTTCTTCTCGATATTGGCCACCGGAGCCCAGGTGTTTTGCCACATTTCACTCAAGTCCACGGACCTCATGGAAGGCTTCTCTCTCCCTTGCGCCAACAAGTCCTTCAGCTCTTCCCACAATTTTACAATTTCATCCTTATGAACCGCCCAGGCTCCGTCCTCGTTACTGGCATCGAGCCCCAAATCCTCTCCTTTGATGGCTTTCATCAACATTTGCTTATCCGCAAAGTTCATGCAAAGGGGTCGTTTGATGACACGGGCAAACATGCCGCTCAAGACAGTGATCAACATCGCGGCACTGATTGTGCCGCCCTGTCCGCCATAGGCAACGACCATTGCAGGTTTCCCACCGAACTCGTGGAAAATATGATCAAGGGCGTTCTTGAGAGCGGCGGGCATGCCCCAATTGTATTGAGGAGTGACGAAGATGAACGCATCACAAGAGGTAATAGTGGAGGACCAAGATTGTGTGTTGGAATCGCCATAAGAATGCGGAAGGCCTGCTTCGTCCATATGAGAAGGAAGTGTGGGGATTTCGGCGAGAGGTAAATCGTAGGTAGCAATGTCGATCAAAGCAAAGTCGACTTTGAGGTTGGTAGGGTTGTGAGCGCCATGGTACGACTGGACGACGTCGAGAATGAACTTGGCCACTTGAGGGGTACTCCGGACAACGCGCTGACTACCGATGATAACGCCGACTTTGACATTGCTGGAAGAGTCTGCCATGGTTCGTGACGTGTGAGAAAACAAAGTAGTAGGTAGAAGAGTTCAGTGAAGTTAAGGAGGTTGTGTGTTTCTTGGGTAGTAGGGGGGACCATTTATAGTTGTAGTCCCAAGTATCAAAAGCTCTGAAAGGGTTTTGGGACCACAACGCGTTACCAATACAAGAGTCGGGCTTATCAATAGAGGAGAACATTAACAAATAATGTCCCTCGGAATTGTGACAACCGCCGAGTGTAGAAAAGGTCATGTTCGACATAGGTTCATTCCGCGCGTGGTCCAATCAGAGCTCACTTGCGCCGGCTCTAGGCGGATCACAAGAAATGGGAAATGGACTCGCATCGGCGCTACCCGCTTTGAGATGTCATCTCACTCTTCGCAATGGGGATCATACAATCAATCATGTGACAAGACCCATGACTAAGGTACTACTAGTCAAAGGCGGCTCATACACGCACCGGCCCCGGTGCACCTAGGATCACGTGACTTATTGCACCGCCCCCCCGGTGTATCTAAGATCTGTTATATAAGCCCAATGTGTGTGTGTGTGATGTGTATATATATAAGGGATTTTATTAAAGAAGCTGCTATTAAAGGGGTCTGTGAGAACTATTATAAGGAACTATTACGAGGACTATTGCGAGGAATTATTATAAGGGACTAGTGTGACAGACTATTACTATATACAGGCTATAGCTGCCGAAGCTGCTGTTAAAGAGGTCTGCGAGACTATTCTAAGCTAGCGAAGTCTTTAGAGTTATTAAGGCTGCGGCAGCAGCAGATATGATATCAATTATCAATCTTCATAATTAGTATCAGTCATCGCGGCCACTATTAATCATCGCGGCCGCTATTAATTATTAGGGCCACTATTAATCATCGCGGCTTATATAATAGTCTATAGAGGTCTTGCGTACAGCCTAGCTTAGAAGGTCACATGATCTTAGATGCACCGGGGCCGGTGAAATATGTCACGTGATCTTAAGTGCACCGGGGCCGGTGCGTGTATGAGTTGCCCTAGTTAAACACGGCCGGTGGCTGACGTGGAAACGCTGGTATTTCGTCTCCAGACTTCAAAGGAGGCTAGCCCCCTTATTCTTCACAACCATCAAAAGTAATGTGTCAAGCGAACTGCTCAGCCTAGGCAGCAAATGTGATTCAGGGCTACACATAGATTTGGCAAGCATTCGGTTTCCATGCACCTCATCACTCCCACCTCAACTTTATGCCAGCCCCCAATTGACACACTCTCGGGGCTACTATTAAGTCTCTACGATAATGGTCGGGACTCCTCAGAGTAAAGGTTGTAGGACATGTGTCAAGAGGAAGAAAAAGGTGTGTTTTGCTCAGACACTTGGGTTTGAATGTCACACTAAGAAGCATTCGTCAGTGTGGTGAAGAGAAGCCTTGTTGCTCAGCTTGCGTCAGGAGTGGCTGGCCTTGTCCTGGATATGCCAGATCCATTCGATTTATCAGCGAGAACTCGCACATGACACAGACTTTTGCTTCAAAAAAGTACTTGTTCGAGTCAGACTGTGACGTTGCAGATGACAGGTCTCTGGAAAAGTACATGGTCACATTCGCCTTAGCTCGCTCTCCTCGCTCTTCTCCCTCCAACCGTTTGCAAAGTATGCTCACCTACATGTTAAGTGACACTCACTGTAACAGTGTGCTCTCGCCACAGGTCGTCGGAACCTTTTTGCCTTTAGTTCCACGCAGAATTGGTATGAATCAGGCGCTTGATGATGCTATTGTCTCTCTGTGGCACGCGTATGGGGACTTTCTTTCCATCGGGGCTCCTTCGAGACACGCACTTTGTGCTTACGTTCGTGCCTTGACCACGTTCCAAGAGCATATCGCAGATGAAAGTCTTCAGACGAAGAGCGAGACAATTTGTGCTTCTGTGATAATTCAATACTGCGAGGTCCGCTATTGCTGTTTAGCTGTTCAAGAACGAGTAGCTAACAAAGGAGTGTAGTTGCTACTCGCTGACTCAACTACACAAAGATACGGAGCCTTGCTGAGAGGTTCACGAACTTTGATAAGAAAAGCTGGACCGACTTTCTTTCGATCAGAGTTTGAAGCATCTATGCTGGAACTGCTTCAAGCGCCATTCGTGAGTCACACCATGACGGAAGATACTGCGCCCTATCCCGGTCCCGTCACTAACATGCTGTACCACAGATAGCTCAGGAGATGGCTGGCGAAGATGAGCCACTTCCCTGTGGAACAAATTGGCCAGATCTTGCGTCTCGGGGGCATTATCTACAAGGAAATTCGGTGCCATTGGGGATAGATTTACGTGGCCAACTCAGCATCTTTTTGCGCGAGTACTCGTCCATCTCACCCAACAAGCATAGAAGCACTTCCGCGAGCCCTGTCGATTATTCAGAGAGTCTCTACCAGAGAGTGACTGATTGGTATAGGGAAAAGGTTTATCCCCTGGTCCAATTGTCACCTTCGCTCGTGCAAGCACATGATCCTTTCTCAGACGGACTTCATCGGACGTATCCAGATACACTTCTGGCTATGCTGGACTGCATCATTTCCTTTTTTCTTCTTAGCCTCGAACGTCTCATTCTCTCCAAACGCTTTTCAACTGGCCAAGTTGGTTCCCCAGCACAAATTGCAATGAACGAGGTTGGGGTTGCGGCTTTTTTGTATGTCCAAGCAAAGTCATATGTCACGGCACAGCAACTGCGATTCGGACTAGAAAGATTAGGTTGCGTGCCCACTAAAAGATGAACAAATATGAACGCCTCTAAGGCTTCAATAAAAATATCAATATATATGAATGAGATGATCTAGATGAGCAAAGTATGGGCAGTGAAGAGCGGGCACCTAACGCGCCACTTGCCCTGAGGTTTAGTACATATTTGTGATTCAACCTTGCGTGAATGCATAGCCCAACATCTCCTCCCTTGTGTTATAAGATTGCAGCTGTTTCTGTGGTCTTTGGCGAGGCGAGCAAAGTGGACAAACCATCAACGGTCGTAGTGCTCACCGCGCAGGGGGATCAACTGTAAAGTATATTCACTTCTCCTCAGGCCCGTGAAATAGACACAATCGGTGGGTTCCCTGTCGTGATTATATCTTGGCTTTGCATGACTATGGCTCGTTAACTACCGCCAGTACTTCTATCTCATACAGCAAATCTTCCTTCGCCAAGCAGTCAACTCCTATCACCGTCGCAGGTGGTCGATGGTCACCCATGAAATTGAGGTATAGCTCTGCCCTAGCTCGGGAATCCTGGGCAGGCAAGTTCACAATGTACTGCCGAACTTGAATTATGTGCTGGGTTGTTGCACCGGCAGTCCGGAGGCATTGAGCTAGATTGGATAGTGCAAGCTCGATTTGAGACACGTATGCTGCTGGTGTCTCCCCAGTGGCGGAGTTGTGACCGACTTGTCCCGCAATGGCAATCAGCTTCGAGGAGGTGCATAGTGTTGTGGTGCTAATGTGAGAATACGTCGGTGCCAAGGGCGCATGATTGGGAGGGTTCGAGTTTTGAGAACTGTGCTGTGGCATCTTTGCTTGATGTTGGAGAATCGACTGATGTTCAAAGGAAGAGGAAATGTATTTGGATACTTATGGTGGCATTCTGTTTATCTTATGAGTGATTACGACTTTAATATTCGAGATAAAGACATGAGGTGTTTCTTTCATCTCAGATGATTCCAAATGATTCCAAACAGATTCCTTACAAAATGCAAAACAATGGCCCGAGACACCCCGCATTATTTTCATTGAGACGTATGCGGAAGCTAAAAAAGCTTTGCGTGATCTACGTCTTTCAATTACTATGATACGCTAAGAGTTAGTCCATGAGAACTTTAGGGCCTCGGCGACGACTACTAGTTCTGGTCGACATATCGGTCTGGTCTAGTCAAGGCTACCGACTGGCGGCGAGCTTGTGAGAACAGGGACATTTTGGGAGTCGGTACTAAGCTACTTGCTTTTCACATGAAGCACAGCAGTCAACATGGATTTGTCTGCAGAAGTTCATGTAAACCTAGTTGCATGTCCTTTATAAGCAAGTACACGCTTCACCAGGTCTCGAATGGATCGAATCCTCGCTACGTTACATAAGGACGAAGTTCGTCCGGTTTCTGAGACATCCTCGTACTACGAGTATCGATACCTCTGGCTCGGAAGACCCAATCTATACACGAGAGCCCGGAAGTTGTAAAACCAAATATCGTGCCTAGACTGTTTCGTATCTTCATCCTATGAGGTTCAGCAGTGTTTAAGAGTCGTATCATAAGTTCAAAAATTAAGGGTAGCGTCATCAATAAGTAATCCTGCATATAACCTGATATCATTTCCTCATGTCATAAACATGCTCCGAGCTCTCTACTTTTACAACAACATCGTCTCGTACATGTATACCGTCGACAAGGCTTTCATCAGAGCTATAATTCTGTGAGTTGCGCAAGTGACTGGATATCACCGTATGAACCGCGTCCACACGGTGACCGGGATCAGAATAATTCGATAATCCTGGCTCAGAATCCGCGAATACACGATTTGACCTTGTCTCAAAAACATCCCGGTCTTTATTTCTTGTGATATTAGTCAATTTGATCGCGTTGGTTCCTCGGCTTCGGCTGATGTTTGTTCGACTGATAGGATGGCTGCTTCCATAGGATTCCAGGAATGACTTAGGTAGAATGTGAAGAAAGACAGGCCGGAGCAGCGGGACGCAAGCTGAATACAGATAAGCATGTAAACGTGTCAAAGAACACATTGGAGAATACTGCTTACCAGATACAACGGCAATGTTCATTTCTACCATACCCCAAATGAAATTCGGTGCAGCATCACGCGGCATCTCATCAGTTTTGGTCGGGTACTGGATTGATGTGATGATAGTGAATATCGAGGCAAGGCAAACACTATGAAATCAATCAATCAGCATTTCATAGCACACAGGTTACAGAGTGAATGTGAGAGCTAAAGGGTATTTGAAGAAAGGAAAGAAAATAAGAAGTAACTCACATAAAGCCTATCAGGAATAGGCCAATAATAGCAACCTTCTGACCAAGGCGGAGACGTAGTTTACCAACTTCAATGATCGGCAGTATAAAAATGACAATATCCATTATACAGTGAGTTAGAATAGTGCCAAAGAAGAATTGCGATTCGTTGATGCTGCAGTGACCATCGATGGATTTATCCCAGAAGTATTTAGTGGGAAGACACTGGAAAGAAACCATGAACAGGCGCAGTAGGAACCAGGCGACAGATAGACCAAACATGATCTGGATGGCTTTCCGAATGGACGAGTACTTGAAAAGACGCCAGTAAAAGGTGAGAATGGTCAACTTGGTGCAAGCGAGCGAAGATCCATAGCAGTACTCGGCACAAAACTCGAGGCGTCTGGCACTTATATTGACAGCCTCTCTTTGGTCTGCATCCAAGGATGGATCGATGACTCGACCGAGGAAAAAGTGTTGAGCCCCTAGCATTAGGTCAATATCCATCCATCACTGGCGATGCCAAACTCTGGACTTACAGTAGATCAAAATCGAGTTGTAAGCGGTCGCCAGACAAAATGCCGCTAGACAAAGATAATCGTCAACCCACAGAGGCTGTTTAGTCATGCGCCGCGCTACAAATCGAAGAGCCATTGCCATGAAGGCCACCGTCAAGGTGATGCCCGAGGCGACGTAGACATCGATCTGTTGCCCGGCCATGGTTTGGTGCTGATGACCTGACTGCGTTTTCAGCTTCTCATGACAGACGGCCAACAAGAGTAAGCCGGATGGTTATGCAGCCGTTGGATTTCCCCAAAAAAAGAAAGGAAGAACAAAAGGCAGGATGCAAAAGTTGGGGTCGAGCGATGGAGCCGCAGGGGAGGAGTATATCTTCCCCTGAATGATTCTAGTACGCATCCAGCCAGGCGGGTCGAGGGTTACCACCTCCCTAAAGGGGACTGGATCCAGAGTAGCTTCATTACATAGCGTGATTCGGCTCCACGCGGATGCTTGTGCCTCCCCAGACCGTGCCTTGGCTGACCTCGTTTTCCATCTTCTCTTACGTACTTTGACAGCTTTTCTGGAAACCGTTAGATCAAGCAAGTCTGGGGATGAAGAAGGTTTGCTCCACTGGAAACCCCCCGCAATATATGGTGTGGTACCTGTCGATCGAGTGTTGACAATTGGCCCTCGCGCGTGTAAACATACCTTGAACGACTCTATTTGGCACTCTCGCAACCAACAGTTTACATGTGCTTAAGGCTCAAAATGCGTACTCCTCACATCAGGGGCTATGGCAGGACGCCACGCTCCAACCCTGCGGAAGAGGCGTCGCTCGCACATGCATGGGGCGGAGGAGGCAACAGCCAGGCCAGTCTAGAATCCCGACTAGATCCCACGCTAGACGCCAGCCAGGGACAATCGAACAATGTTGATGTCCTGGACCGTGGGTGCGTAGCATAACTATTGGCAAAGTGATTGGTCACGGTGCGACCTTATCTTTGCAATGAGGGATAATAAAGGGTTCTTCAGCAATCGGCGCGATTATTGCTTGATTGATGTGGTGGGGGCATGGTCCATGTCCCATTGATCGAAATGAATGCGTAACCTGCGCCGCTCCGAGCACGCGCTCATTGACAGTAGTTCTGAATTCTGGTCATGTCTAGGCATTGGAGATTTCGCTTTTGATCGAATGAAATATCGCCTGAGGCTGTGTTCCTGCTTTTCGGGGCAACACTCAAACAGTACCCATGAAATGCGGAGATGTGACTCGAAAGCGGGCTAGTTTTTGAATGGCTTGATACATACCCGTCGCACCATGCAAAGTTATTGAGGCCATGGAAAAGATGGTGTGGTTATTTGGTCATCGGTCATTGGAGACTCCTTGAACTGCCAGATTTCCCCCTCAAAATTGAGAGCCAATTGAGGTCTATGTGGCCGGTGCTCCGTTTTTTCTCAAAGCCATCTGTCATTGCTAACTTGCATTCATGTGCTACAAAGACAGGTGGATTGAATGAACTGCCGGATCCTTCAGAAGATCGTGAGCAATGCTCAACCCTAGCCTACTATTCAACGTGGCATCGACAAGGGGAGTCCTTGCGGCCTGCAGGGTTAGCATCTATTTTTCTTTTGCGTTTGATCGAGGCAGACATTGAGGTCTCTAGCGAGAAAATTCACACAGGCTGTTCTCATGTTCATAAAGAATATCTCCAAATGCCATATCCCTGCTTTTTTTCTCTGCTACCCTATGGATTCCACGAAGCCCTTGAGTATAATGCCCTTACCCACAGTGAGTTTGACAACCTAAGTAGAGGTTTGGACGGAAACCGACTGAAGAAAACTAATGCTGCCTTTAATACAGTTGCGACATCAGAAAGATTTTAGAGACCGAGTTTTCGACCCTCGCAGCAGGACCGTAGAAGAATATGCGGTTGTGCTACTATGCATCCCGAAGGCTTCACGTTGTGAAATGCATCGCTCTGCTCTCAGCCCATACTAAACTGATCAGCTGCCGCGTATGACATCTCTAATATAAGACCAAACATATAAAAAGAGCTGATTGTTCATCCTAGTATCTGCTGTCAGTGAGCTCGTTATATCCTGACCTGACTTTGGCTTTAGTCCCACTCTTTGGCAGTGTGACTGAAGCGTAGGAGTTTGGGGAACTTAAAGCTTCAAACGTGAAAATGCCGTTCTCGACAGACCAGGATATTCTAACCAGACCATAGCCACTGGAGTAGCTCGCTTCTATTACACTTGAAATACCACCTATCGGCACCGGTACAATGCCAATCTTCTGCTAGCTAGGCTTGACTGACCGACGACCTTCAATGACTTGATTGGATTGAATGATCTAGTAGGCGCGAGATCGGAACACGTAACGGGCGAGCCTAGTCATACGACTTGAATTGACGTGGCCGTTAGGCAAGAGACTATTCCAAAGCCCCCACGTGATTGTTGCGCAATTCACAACCTGGTCTAACCAAGACAGCAGTTTGATCCCAAAGAGCATGGCGAGGCAGGGCGTGGCCCAGAAACAGGATTGCCGATAATTTCTGTGCACATGATGATAGTCATCCGCTAAGAGGTTTGGTAGAGTTTGACCAGCGGTAGATCATCTCTATATAGAGCCCGAACTCTAACGCAAGCGCATGAACCGTCTGTATTTGATTCGCCAGTACACCATCAGTCATTTACGCCTCTTGGAAATGGGTGATCAAACGGCAATGTTGTTTGGGCCGAGTCTGCTTTGTCCAGATAGCCGTCATGTTCTTCCTGTTTTCCATGGTAGGCGCCTGCAATAAGGTATGCTCCCGTAGTTGCTTGTCTTGCATCGTCTAGGGGGGGTTTTGGGTCGAGCTGGTCACTCAACTGAAACCCAGATCAGGCCCAAAGAACAACGTCGTTTTTTTGGGAATACCAAACCCAAACCATCCTTGTGGCTGGAGTAAGTGTTCAGGCGATATGTGCATGTCTCCAAGTGCTTTGGAATAGGCATGCTGGACCTACTATGATATGTCACCACAGAATGCAGTTGGCTCATCAAGATCATCAGTGGTAGGTGTTTTTGGTACGTCGTAAGATGGTCTTCTTAAGTTTTTGCTCGTTGTCTCCTAGTTCAACTCTTCATGCCAGCCTCGAAAAGAACCAGCCGTGTTATACAGAGTATTGGCGGTTGGTCCAAAAGCATAAGCATCACCAAAATATCCAAGCTGTACGCCAAGTTAGGGACAGCCGTTAAGAACAAATGAACAGTGGCTCTTCATAGATCCGATAACGTTATGGTAAGACTTGATCGAGGACGTGGCGGGACGAAGAAATCCCAGGGCCGCTTCGCCGTCCTATAGAAGTTCTGCATGATGTGACGTGATATTAGTTTATTTGTACATGAACATTGATCTAAGCGACAAAGTTTAGGCCAAATTCAACAATTGTATTTCCGGATGGAGACCCCGTAAGCTCCTAACATAGTACAGTCTTGCAGATACATCAGGTTGTTCAAGTATGATGCCATTACAAAAGTAGACAAGTTTCTTGGCTTGGCTAAGCTCGCTCTGTGTTTGAGGCAATGGAAATGGCATCATTCCAGCCCTCGCGTCAGAAATCCTGTTTCATTTGCGACCTATTCGGGCCATGACGTCGAAAAATTTTCAGTTAAACGCATGGGCACGTTTCGCGAACTATAGCCTGTTTGACAGACTGCAAGGAACTGTCTGGCCATGGGTTGAAGAGGGAAATTGTTGATGCGATCGAACGAACTTGAGACCTTGGTCCACGGTTGAAGTCAATTTTTTAGGAAGTTTGTAATCAGTTCTTTGCCTTGCCACCAAATTGCAAGGAGATTCGTAACTTAGTATCTGCAATTCCAATGGCCTCGCGATGATGTTCCAAAAATAAGTTGGATATGGAGATAGGCATGGTCGCGAGATGACTGACGAATCTGGATGCTGAATTTAAACTGTATTGTCGACAGAGGCACCTTAGTATTCATATATATCAACTGAGAATGTTGTACCTCCACGCAACAGGCGAATTGTTCTTTCGTTGCTTCTTGAACCGACGAACGATGAGGAAGAACACGGGTCGGAGAAAGCTGATAATTGCGCCATATAACAACCCGAGAGAGCTTCAACGGTTATTTTCCCAGAATTCGAACGCGGGACATCTTGGCCCAGCATGGAAGTTTTATTATGAGAGAACTGGAAGAGGGAAGTGAATATATGTTCTCTTGCTACGTTTGTATTCAAGCAAGTTTGTATGTATACACAACTTTGCTGACTTCCATATCTTGAGTTTCTAATATGAACTTCCGTGATCTAGAAAGAAGTCGCTACTTACTACTATTGTTACTACGGGAACCTCCACTATTCTTTCGATCGCTTGATCTATCAGCTTCAATAAGAGTCATAGTTTGGGGGCCCCAGCACGTCCCTCCTCTTCACTCATGTACTTGCATCATACCATGTCTGAGCAGTAAATCTGTGTGAGAACAGGTATTTACTACTTAGTACTATTGATGGGACGCTCTTAGCTCTGAAACACTTTGGAGTTACGGCCATTTCTGGTACATTGGTATGAGAAAGTTAAATTGGCGTGCTATAATATCGAGCGTAGAAACCACATCAGACTTGCTCGTCTTGTTATTGACTGTATCATCCGATGCTACGTCGTTCACCGAAGTTTAGACTAGGTGGAGAGTACCAGCTATTCCAGAGCTCATCCGACAACGGGCCTTCGGCGCTGCCTTCTACTGCAAATACTCCAGTAACAAAGGAATACATGCCTTTGCTGGTATCATCTGCATCTTGGTACTGAAGTAGATCCATAAAGCTCAAGGTATGGGAAACAGTCGGAAGAAGAGTTCGCTGTAATAACAAGTTGGTGTTTGCGTGCGGCTTTATGATCAGTCCACCCGCGTGCTTGTCGCGTTGCGATGTTGCCCTATGATGATTCGGAAAATTTGGTGTCAAGTCAATAACGCCACTGGCACCGGATTCCGATACTACCATTGCAGTATGGGCGTCTTGCCACCACCCTTCCTTTCCTCGTTCAGAGGTCTCTCCTCGACGCTGCTCATATATACAAGAGCCCCTGGAAGTCTGTGCTGATACCGAGAACCCGCCATCAACGCATTGCAACAGTCTTCGTTTCTCCCGGGCAACAAAGTCGAGTGAATAGCGCACCTCATGAAACCTCAAATGCCAGCCTGGAAATTTTCGGACAGGGGGAACCAAGGTTGTGCGGATCGTGAGATCAATGAACTTATCGGGCTTCCATACACCAGACAGAGTTGGCACAGTGTCACCTCCCAATTGCATATGTCCAAATTCGAGGTGAGTGGGGTTACTGTTGACCTTCCAGGAGTCGCCACTGTCCCAGCTCAAGGCAAGAGTACTATCTGGTACAACGTGCTCCAGGAGTAACCCAACGGGGACACTAAATCCGAAGGCAGATGAGTAGGCAAACTTCCCGTACTTAGCTTCCCTGCCCTTGTGATTTTTCCGAGTGGCTTGGCCCAATGATAATAAGAAATGATGTTCCGGCGAATTGCACACGATATGTCTAGGTTCTCTTAATAGAGCGAAATCAGGAAGATGTGGGAACAGCTCAGTTGGGTGAGACATTTCGTTACTTTTCCAGAACGAGTGATCTTCTGGTAAACCAATGACGATGAAAGCCTTCAGACACCAGTAGACCGACTGTGGTGAATTATAGTCTTCGGCCATGTACATGTTTGGGTCTGCATTTGAATCAGTCATTGTGCTGGTACAGGGTTGATGAAATGACTTACATCCATACCCAATGTTCAAAGTCCCATCAACATTGAATATGTCCGGTTTGCGAGACCACCATCGTATGTGGCGTAAGAGCATGCCTTTAACAGCTCCAGGACTATCTAATGGCGCCGGAAGCTGGACTTCGGCGTGTGCTGACGCTGCCCAAAACGCAGCCGCAGCGAACCTATATGTCATGCTCCGTCCAAAGGGAATCGCGGCACCTTAGGTAGCACATATCGTTAGTCTGGTAAGGCAGCAAAGTTTGCAAATGAACACACCATTGGAACTGAAGTACCGCCAGAATCCACCGGCGAATGCTTTCGCCTGTTCCTTGTACCGCTGGGTGCGTTCTCGGTCGAACTCGGGAAACAGTTTAACGAAAAGGAGTTGGGCAAACTGAATTGCGAAGCTCCCGGAATAATAGTCGACTTGTTTCCGTTCATCACCCCACAGGCCATCGCTAGACCAGCCATTCCCGAGGTAAAAGGTGTCTAGGATGTCGAGATCACTCTGTATGGAGTCTTGAACCTGTTCAATTGGAACACCAAGTACTTTCGTCAATGCCGCGTTGACAAAAACACGAAACCACCGCCAATTATTCTCAGGCATCTTTTTACCGTTAATTTGCATCAGCCAATTTTTCAGGTTGGTACGAGCTGTTTCATCGTCCGGGAAAGCAAAGGTATCGGGAGCAATCAATATTGCATATGCTAAAGACTCCATCTCCACCATTCGCTGGTCAAAGTCACCAAGATCTCCCCAGTACTCGGGCAGATTTGGATCTGTCCCTTGCTTCAATCCTGTGATCCATGAATCTAGCCCTATGGCGGAAAGCTCGGCTGACTCTTGCGAAGTGCGTGACGGCAAAGAGCAGAAGCCAGCGATGAGCCAAAGTGGCCTGGCAAAGCCCTCCAATTGCGCTGCTTCCTCGCTGAAGCCAGTGCCAGTTGCAGCAGAGATTCTGATCCGGGCGCCTCCAGCAGACTTATAGCGACAAAGCGGCCGAAGGAGGGAAAGCCCTCCCAGAGCCAAGTCGAGCCTGGTCCGGAACGGGTTACCGGAAAACCCTTCTAAGATCGGCATTTCGTACAGATCTCTTGAGTCGTACTGCGTGGAAAATTCCCATGGAAGCGAATATATCGAAGTACATATTGCGGGGTTGCCAATTATTCTAGTTATAGACGTGTGACATGGATGAGAGTATTCCACTACCGCCAAGTACAATCGCCCGGGGTCGGTAGTCTCGAGTCTTTCAATGACACCATATTATGGTCAGCTGCCGGATGGTGATCGCCGTTGCTGGCATTAGTGCCGGAGTAATCTACGGGCTTCGGGCCAAGTCTGCTCCGTGTGATTTGCGGGGGATATTTGACGGAGAGCGGAGTATTTCCCGGAATAGTTGCTGAACTGGCTGTGGGGGAATCTTGTATTTCTTATTGTGTCATTGGGTTTAACTAAACTTAGGAAGGGCACCCAGGTTGGAGGAATTTACTGTATATCCATAGCTCGAATTCCTAATTCTTTGCTTATTAGGCCGGAGGTCAGATATTCTTGCTGCATCTTATGATTGGAAGCCCTTACTTCCTGAATACTCTATCCACATGCCATTGTCTTCTCTAGACTTGGATTCCCTACATTCATTACTTATGGGGTCCCAAACACTTTCAGCTCCCATTGAGATACACGAAACGGACGAAAGTTTGGCAATTAATCGCGAGATGTACTCATCGTCCGAACAAATCACTCCGCTATCAAGCAAGGCTGCATCTATCCCTCAGCTCTTTGAACACGAGCCACCTTCCTTTTACCCAAGAACAACTCTTCGGTCCGACCTTTCCCAGCTCTTTGACGAGAACGTTGTTGCCAAGGTTTACAGAACTGCGACTAGGGCTTTGAAGCCCACCGATCAACTGCAGCACGGTGCAGATCTAGAGCAGCAATCAAAGCCAAGACTTGAAGTGGTCGGCTTTCCTGAGTATGTTCCTCAGGAGGGAGCAGGTGCTGGCAGTTATGTGCTCAGAGAACCGGAGTTCTGGACCTGCGGCTTCTTCCCCGGAACTCTCTACGGAATGTTGGAAAGACTTGTCAAATTTCCAGATACAACCAAACTGCTTGGCCACACCCAAAACCAAAAACAGCCGGATATTGTGCAACTTCGGTCCGAGATTCTGGGCTTATGCCAAGTATGGTCAGATCCGCTGCATGCCATGGCAGATCGCAAAGACACACATGATATTGGCTTTATAATCATGCCCGCCCTACGCCAGGATTGGGAACTTGCAGGGAATTTGAAAAGCTTGCATTCGATCATCCGCGGTGCACGAAGCCTGGCGTCGAGATATGTCCCATCAGCTGGCGCAATCAGAAGCTGGGATGAGCGAATTCAAAAGAATCTGCAAATAACATGTAAGGAAGAGAACCTCATCGCCATCATCGACAGCCTTTGTAACCTGGATCTACTCTACTATGCAGCAAGTCATTGCGCTGATGGCGCTGACTTATATGACATTGCGACATCACATGCGACAACCTTACTGCGAACCCACTTAAGATCCGAAAGGACACATTCTACCTCAGGAAAACCATACACGGGGCAATGGTATTCAGTGAACCATGTCGCAAATTTGGATCCAAAGACAGGGAATATCAAGCAGCAGTTTACCGCTCAAGGCTATTCCGACACTTCAACATGGGCGAGAGGTCAATCGTGGGGCATCCTCGGGTACGCTCAAACATACATGTGGACGAAGAACAAGAGGTTTCTCAAAGCCTCGTGTGGATTGGCGGAGTACTTTTTGTATCGGGTCAAGAGGGGTCCTGCTTTTAACGATGCAGGCCTAACCGAAGACGCAGTTGATGGAGCATCCTGCAAGCACCATGGGGGAATATATGTTCCTCTGTGGGATTTCGATGCGCCGTTCGATGATCCCTCATCCTCCATACGCGATTCTTCTGCTGGAGCCATAGCAGCCAATGGAATGCTCATCCTCTCCCAAGCATTGGCGAGTCTGGGATATGATCAACTTGCAACTCGGTTCCGCTCTGAGGCGATAAATCTAGTAAGGGATCTGACGAACTTTGCAATGGCACCAGAGAAGGCTGGGCTGGCGACTGGGGTAGATGGTTCATTGTCGGTATACGATATTTCCCCTGGGCAAACATACGAAGCTATTATGAAGTTCGGGACGGCAAACAACAACGCGAATGCAAGAAAACAATACGCAAACCACGGCCTTGTGTATGGCGACTATTACTTGGTCGAGTTTGGAAACAAGTTGCTAAGGATGGGACTGGTCTAAGACTATACAAATTAAGCTAATGAAGTATTCGTACTGTTTGGTGTCTTGTAGATGATATTTGAACTCACAAAGACTCAAGATCTTGACAGAAGACAAAAGACAGCAGGTTACCATGCTCCGTTCTCAAGACTTGTCGTGAAAAGACTGCCATCTTCAAAAGCTATGACCCGATCTAAATGCATCAAGTAGTCGTCAAAACCCGCTGGAACTACCGAATCTAGCTCATTCAAGGATGATTGGCCCTGCATAGCATTTCCGCTATTGTTATGGAAATATTGTTCGGTCGTAGTTGTCTGTAGAATAGACGAGTCTTCTGGTCGCCTATATTCGGTGCCCAATTGAGGTTTGTTCAATAGTAGCGAAACATCATTCATTCCAGGGGTTGTTCTACTTGCCCACCGAGGCAAAGTACCTGTATTCTCATAGGAAGAAGACTCATCTGGAACACAGATCTCTCCGCCAATTTCTGCAGGGTGTGGTAAGGCCTGAGGAGCAGGCGCGCTTCGGCAGTTGATTTCCTGGGTGTAAGCATTGACATCCAGCTCATAGCTTTCATCCTGCGAGCAACGCTCCCATAATCGCCTCAGCTCCATCGCATACTGTGTAGGTAGTACTTGGGAGCCGGTTGCTGAGACAAGAGAACCTCCCAACCAGCGATTGGCCATCTCCTCAAGGCTCTTGATTAGGAACCAGAAGTCACTGGGAAGTTTATTCTTGGCATCATATCGCCAGTGCACGAGCATCATTCTTCCAGCGATGTACACGCAGAAAGCAAACTGACTCGAAAGAGGCAGCGTGCTGGGACTATTTGTCAGGTATTGCTGCGTTATCGTCGATATCTCGACACCGGCGTGACAGCACGTTGCAGCGCTCCACGCGCTTGGTAATCTTGTTCGAAATGGCCACGACAATGGAGGATACGCTATCGGCTGGTGCAAAAGTATCGTAGAAGCATTATGTGTGATGTGCGCAACGGTTAAATTGGGATCCATTCTTGTCGATTGATTCGGGGTGACTGATTTCCAAATGTGTGGCAATAACATCTTCCATTGAGCTAGGCGTAGGTCCAACTCCTTAAATCTTGTCAACCACCAGTCAATCTCCTTAGGATTGTGGGGATTGATTGTTTGCTGCAAGAAATAGTTGGTTACCCTACTCATAGACTCAGTGGCTTCTACGCAGTATGCGAATTGACCAACCCTGGACATGTCCACTTCAGACAGTCTGGCCATGATATCAGCATCGCCTGGCCGGTTTGGGAGGTCTTGTTCCGCAGGGGTCGAATGCGTCGCATCCAAAGGTGTTCTAACGTAAGGAGAGAACCCCATTTGCCCAGTCGATTTATCCCATACGCCCAAGTATGGAGTGAGAGTGGCTTCCTTTTTACGCCAAAGGAGGCCATCAGATGGGAGCCGCTGGCACACGTCGGTGGAAGTGAGACTAACACTCCACCCTGTGGAGATAGAGCAGAATCTGTCGAGAAGAAACACATTCCAAAATATGCGGCGTCTCTCTTCCTCGTCCGCCCAATCATCCGCGGGACTGAGTTGTGAGAAGGGACGGCTTATCGACAAGCGGTTACCATTGTGTTGCTCTCTGGTGAGCTGACAATATTCCACCGTACGGCTGAGTGATGCAACGATCGACCACGCCCGAGAGGCATTGCCGTTTCCAATCTGTCTAGTTATAAAACGAACACGCGGCAGCGGGAGCTCTCCAGACTCACATCATTAAAGACTAGTATTATTAGCCCCTGTAAATTCTCTAGAGAAAGGCTGTCCATGCCCGCTGTGAGAATCCACTTTCTGAGTCGATGAACAGACCAGCTCAAAGGAGTAGTACTAAGTACCGAGTCTCCGCTTGGCAGATAGCTTGATACTGCAATCGACATTGCATGAACAACAATCAACAGCTTTTGGAACTCTGCCTGATCCCGAAGCCGTTGGCGGAATCGATCCTGATTTATCATTGGGATCCAAGGGTGTATATGGGAAAAATACAGGGCTGCAATGGCGTCGATTGTGTTCGCTCCTGGAATCGGCGGATTATCATCATCTGCATGGTCATTGCTGGACGTTTTGGTTCCAGGATCTTGTCCGTGACGAAATTGTGAATAGTTTTCGTCTTCATTGATCGGCTGCGTTTGCTGCCCGCATGACGAAACCAGGGGTCTTCTCGTGGATTTCTCAGTCAAACCTTCATCAGCCTGCGGTGATAGAGCTCCCCGAGTTGGTGAGTCTGATGAGTTTTGAGTTTCGGCCTGCAACTTGTCTTTGAACAGCGCGCGTTCCAAGATGTCTGACATAGTGTTAGACACCAGAATCCAACGGAGTTCAGTGACCTGGGATTGACGACCATACCAAGGCGCTTGTATATAGACTCGATTGCGCCCGGTTTCATTCCGGGTTTGAGTCTGGTTGCTTCATAGGAGCATTCATAACCTAGTTGATTGGGTGTTAGGTAAGACACATCATAGTTTTCGCTAGTAATGATACTGGTAATCGATACTGTGTACAATCACTTGAATTGACGTAGGCAATCTGTAATTACCAATCTTTGTACAGTTCGTGCATGAAGTTTTGTCTCTTGAACATCGTAGCTTGGCTTTGCGGCAGCGGTTACTAGAAGTAGAGGAAGACTTAGAAACCCGGTCACGTTGCAAGGATTTTTGGACAGCAGGGAAGTTTGAAAACACCACACCCACAACGTCGTGGGGTAGAGTAGATCGGCCGACGGGGACAATACTGGTAGGGTTCCGGACAATAACTGACCATGCAATCCGGGAAATAGGGGGCCGAGCTACTGGCTCCCCTCGGCCGAGCTCCTGGGAGGAGTCCACATCCATTGCTTCAGAAATCACCCAGGATTCCACGAGAACAACTGTACAGCTTGCCCAAGCTAGCGACCCTCAGTGTTCACGGAGTATGTAGCGGACTGTGATAGCCGTGTGGATAGAGCTGGAAGTGACAAAAGACCAACCCCAAGGCTCAATCGTTGAGGTCGCGAAAAACTGGAGACTTACGGAGTACGGAGGATGTAGCTCTCTGCCTCGCTCGGAGGAATGTGCAGTTTGCTCCTTGTTTATCCCATTGACAGTCCGAAGGGAGCTTTTTTGTACTAACCGGGATCCTGACCAATTAGGGATCAAGAGACGAGGGGTACTTGGTTTTACTGCTATTATAATAGATGGTCAAAGTACTGAAGACCTGCCGCACTACATAGCGCAATGTCACTATTACCACAGCCACGCCTTAACATCCTAGCTATTTCGCGTGTTTGACTTCATCGCAGGTCACTCACTAGAGACTAGGATCAAGTGGGAATAGTACAAAAAAGCTCCCTTCGGACTGTCAATGGGATACATCCTCGGGTCGAGCACGTAGGCTAATTACTCCGGATTCCGGCACTAGCACATGTCTTGGCACCTAATTCGGAGTCCGGAGTAAGTCAAACGGACCATCGTTACACAATTCTTGGTGTTCGCAACCACCAGACCACCAAGCTATTCACGCTACTCCATAATTACCAGGCCATTGGCTTCACCCCGCAATCGCTTCTGCTTCCCCGGATTCGAAAATGGTAATGCTGGGGGTCCCTTGCCAACATTGAATGTGAATATAAATCACGGGATGTCTCGTTCAATCCTTCAATTAATGCATCAACTGACCATCCATGCGCTTGCACCGTGTTTCTACGTTCAAGTTTCGCCTCTTCCCCACGCCTACTCTTTGTTGTCGTTTGCAGTTTCAAAGTCATCATGATTTCATCCAACCAGAAAGCCCAAACAGGTGGTGCAGAGCCCATCATACAGCAACTTGCAGATAAGGATCTTGTACCATGGTTTCGAAAGCCCAACCTACGATATCTTTACTTCATGTTGTTTCCGACCTGTATGGCGATCGAATTGACGTCCGGGTTTGACTCCCAGATGATCAATGCCCTTCAGATTGTACCAACCTGGAAAACTCGTAAGTCAAATGTCCCAAGGGCAATATAATCTTTCAATCGATGGGGTATTTTGAGGTGTAGGCTTTGAACCGTTTCTAACCATTATTCTTATTTTAGAGTTTGCCGATAAGCCAGACGGGAAGTTCTCTGGGGAACTCAAAGGCATCATTGCCGCCGCCTACTCTCTTGGAGCTATTCTTTCTCTTCCCCTTGTTGGAATCATAAACGACAAATACGGAAGACGCCATTCCATATTTGCTGGGTCAGTTACCATGGTTGTTGGCTCAATACTCCAAGGCTTCAGCGTAAATTGTTTGTTGAAGTCATCCATTTCTCCTTATAAAGCTAGCTCTAACACATGTCTCGACAGCTGGCATGTATATTGTGGCGCGTCTTCTGTTAGGTTTCGGTATTCCGATCTGCATTGTGTCTGGGTCTTCTTTAATGGCTGAGCTGGCGTACCCTAAAGAACGAGCGGTACTCACGTCTCTTTTCAACACCGCATACTACTTGGGGCAAATCCTTGCCGCTGGAATATGCTTCGGAACAAACAACATCGCGAGCAACTACGCCTGGAAGATTCCGTCTTGGCTACAAATGACTCCATCTTTGTTGCAAATGGCATTCATCTTGTAAGCTAGAGTCCCCTGTCGCTGATTTGAACCTCTCTAATCATCTCAAAAGCTTTATCCCCGACAGCCCTCGATGGCTTATTACCAAGGACCGGTCGGACGAGGCTTACGAGATTCTCGTTAAGTACCATGCGGAGGGCAGGCGCGAAGATGAATTCGTGAACGCTGAATTTGCCCATATCAAAACGACTCTTCAGCTAGAGATGCAAAGCGCCAAGAAGTCCTATCTCGATATTGTGAAAACAGCCGGTATGCGCCGGCGCACACTAGTGAGTGCCATGCTGGGTCTTTTCACGCAGTGGTCAGGCAACACTCTCATCTCCTATTACTTGAGTGATCTGCTCTCGATGATGGGCCGCACAAGCTCGGTTTTCCAACAGCAAATTAATCTAGGCCTCTCTTGCTGGAGCTTGGTATGCGGTGTTACCATTTCGCTCACTGTCACTCGATTGAAGCGTCTGACAGCCGCGTACATGTGTACTGTCAGTTTGCTTCTAGTGTATATCGCGTGGACAATTGCTATGGAACGATCCATCGCGGCTGTGGACGAAGGGTCAAGGAACAACTCTGCGAATATAGCAGTGATCTTCTTGATCTTTGCATATAAACCAGCCTATCAGATATTCTACAATTCTCTAACCTACAGTAAGTACCATCTTTCAAGCACATACGAGTTGAGACATCGAAGCTTTGCCGGCTAATCCACTCATTTAAAGCGTATCTTGTCGAGCTTTGGCCGTATGCGGAGCGATCCCGTGGTATATCCCTTTTCCAGTTTTTCGGGCGCGCAGCTGGCTTTCTTACTACTTTTGTCAACCCGATTGGCCTTGAAAACATCGGCTGGAAATACTTTATCACGTACTGCTGCTTCTTGGCATTCGAGATTGCGTTTATCTTCTTCTACTTCCCGGAGACATCTGGTCGAACCCTTGAAGAACTGGCGTTCTGTAAGTTTTCCCCATTTCCTGCTATGAAGCTTAACTAACAACCTGGGTAGTGTTTGAAGACAAGGCATTGGCCGAGGAAGCAAACCAGGCTGCCAAGAAAGCAGTAGAGCACCCGCGGGCGTCGAGCATAATGGAAGAGACAGTCAAATCTGATTCGAACATACGTTAGCTAAAGAGAAGAGCGGCAGAACTGCTATCTTGTAAGTTTTACTACTAAACTTTTTGAAACATAGCATATATACGATCTATGTAGATTTACGTTATAACTTGGCACTTATGCCTATGCCGTTCGCGACCGAGTGTGTCGTACTATGAGTATGAGTGCTTATATTCCGGGGCCTTAATCGGGTCATTAAATACGTTGCAGTATGTGAACAAGGTGCCATCAGAGAAAATGACGTGAATAATCCTGTGCCTGCGCTTTGCAGAGGTCTGTTAGCTAAGTCTGCTCATCGATCCATGAGACGGAAATCCAAACCCAACAGCAGGTCAGTCTAAGTTCGAGATAACTAGCAAATTCTAGTTGTCAACACAGGATGCTAAATCTGATATGTTCAACCCTTTCTCTTCATCGACACCGAGTCTGGGTTGTTATTCACCCCTGTTATTTGCCTCGTGACCAGTCTTGTACTGAATGACTCATATCCATTAATCCGTGCTTGCGCGTCTAGGTGATGTAGAGTCAATCCCCATATCCGTGTCAACAACGCGATGACGAAGTGGCACGCTTGGGGCTTCAATTCTGAGCGGCGCGAGATTTTCCACTCTGAGTGATGCCTATAGCCCTTTCGGAAATGCGCTGAGGGTCGATGACTGAAATGTTGATATGGTCGTCAGATTGAACACTATAGTTGATAACGTCTGTTGTCCACTCCTTGCTAATATATTCCGTACAAACGTTTTGACTAGGACCACGTAGCCGTTCCTGGAGGTGTTCCTACGCCAGAGTTTATCTAAGGTTGCATACTCAATCGGATACAAGGCTGTTTCACGCAAGCAGCTGCCAAAGTATCTCTTACACCAGTGGCTTCATGAATGTTCAACTAAAGATCTCAAATAGGCCAATAACGTGATCATCAACGGCAGCACCAACGATACCAACGAACCCGTTGTATCTTCGCACACAGATTATCGAATGCACAAGATTCTCGATTTCTTGTGGAGCGCCCTGGGCATATCCGACATGTGCTTCATGCTGTCGACCTTGATTCCTACCGTAAAAGCTAACTTAGTGACGAATCAGGAAACTATCAACGACCAATACGCTGCCCTTTTCCCCAAGCGAATGGTCAAGGTAAATGTGTCCTTCTCGCGGAAGTGTCGCCAAGCAGACAGCAGTGGCTAAATTTGATACGGACTATCTTGTCAGCGAATCAACCCATATTTACCCTAACCAAAGAATATGTTCCCAAAGCTCTGTGGTGTATACTAGACCTAACATCAAATCAAGACAATGGTTACACCATGATGGCCTCGGTCTACTTCAATACCAATAACAAATTTCCGGCCGATGAACGGATTAAAATAGCAGACAAATTCACGGCGGGAAGAAATGTTTGCGGCCAAATTTCGGGCACCGGTACTGAAGCTGGTGCCTGACTCAACGCGGTTTCGGCTGCGGCGATAGCATTCAGGAACATGACAGCCGTTGCATGGGTATTGGCTTTTCGTACAAGAGTCATTGAGACCGGAACATGGAAACTCGGCCGCTCGTTCAATCCGACTCATGACAACCTTGATACACGGATCAATAACACTGACAGCTTACAAAATCATAGCAATACGCCTGATTCCGGCGACGGCAACGCCAAACTCGTTCGGGGGAGAGACATGGACGATACCAACTGCGGAAGCACCTACTGCGAGTAATTTATCGACGTGAATGGAGACGGCCTTGTTGACTTGGTTTGCATCGATGGCGACGGCAATCCCTGTCTCTCAATCAACCAGATAGAAGATGATCATGCGGCAGGAAAGGCACCCACGTTCAAGCGTGTTAGTGATACGACAATGATTGTGCCAATTTATGGCGACAATAGAGGTGATTATGCTACGGTGAGTCGTTCTGATAACTCAGGTTTCTGCCGTAACGGTAGCGCTGGCGATGCTCCGGCTTACTGGCAAGAACTTGGGCAGAGGTAATCCAGCAGAAGTTGCGAAGCGAATGAAATTTGAGAAGAAAACGTCGGTAACTGTTTTGAGGATATGAATGGCGACGGAAGCGACGAATACGTATTCCTAAATATTGTAGGAGCCGGACATGTGTAGACAAATGCTCGAAGATGTCAAAAGAGCAAAGAAGGCAGCAGTCTGAACATCAAATAGGACACTTCCACGGTACTAACTACTAACCGAGAAGGGTAACAAGGGCATTCAGTCTATCAGCTTTGGGGACAGCAGGATGACCCAGCCTATGCCTGTCTGGTCCTTAGTACCTGTGAGTACTCCGTGAATCTCAATGGAAACGCTTCAGCAAATGAGCATAACCTTCTGAGCACATTTACATTGAACAAACCCTACGCAAGTTGTTCCATTGCCGCCGTTAAGGACACTCTTCAAGTTGCGACGGCATCATCTACAGCGCCGGCGACTTCTTCCATTTAGAGCTTTAGTGAACACGATATGAACCTCAACTTCATGTACATGGGAAGCCTGGCGAATCTCTATACTGACATGCTTTGTAACGATCAAAATTTAGGCCCTGACGGCGATATCCTTGGTTGTGTCGGACAGAGTGTAAGATATTTGATGCTGACTCTAGGTGACAATCCTTCCGTACTCCCGTCTCGTAACAGATTCAATTTCAACAATACTTATACGCCGCTTCCCCAAGGGCAAGGCCAGTCCGACTGCTCCACACATTCCCAGGTCAAGATTCAAGCACAGCAGAAGACGTGGCTCCCGGGCAACAACAGCACCAAGGGTCGCGAGGGAGGTGTTTTATGCATACTGGAAAGAATTTCGTCTATAGAGCCAGCGCTTCAGTTGCGGCCTTGCAGATTTCAGTCGTATTGACGAACAATGATTGGCAACGCTTTATACTGGGCCGGCTATCTTGGGCGGTCTTGTGGTCGTTTAGGCATTAAGCTACGTTGTATTGTTTACCCACGTACGCACGTTCTTAGCCTCGACACACCATCCTACTGTTGTCTAAGTCCCAAACATGCTCTCTTCATATCAGTAGTACGTGACCGTAATTAGATTAGGAAGGGCATAATATTTCTAATCCAACTAAACGTCCCATTATCAGTGAGAAGGTCTCGTCGGTAGCCATGGGCGCGGCTATCAATAAGTATGAAGACTTGTGTACTTGTTTCAAGAAGCGAGAAGAATCCTCCGGGACTTGGTATTATGCTTGATATAGACTCGGAATCTTTTATGTCGGACAGCCAAGCCGGTAGCTTATCGACGACTTGTGAGGAGGAAGTTCTAACGAAGCGTGTGAATATATTCTCGGGTCAACGATGGAAACTGACTTGTTGGCTTTCGCATCATCTTGCTTAGTCTCGAACCAAGTATAAGGGAGTATAAATGCGTCGCAACCGGATCTGGAACTATCTATTTTAGGTTTTTTGACTATGGCCGAAGTTATGTCTGGAATAACAAACATAAGGCATATTTACCGGCTGTTTGACAACACATATAGACCAAATCTTTGCTACATGCCTCGTCCCAGGTCATGGAAGTTGCAGTCATATGCACCGGCTACTACCAGAGCCTAGCCGATTTTGATTAAAGACGTCGACTCTGTCTACTTTGACTACGATGACTACGAAAAGATTCATATCACGATTACACGGCAGCAATATAGATACATATGTCCAGGATAAGATTTCAGCAGAGTCTAGTCAAAGGGGGCTAGGACTTACGTGCTGGATCTAGATTAATCGACACAAGTAATTTAGGTGAGTAACAAAACCAGCTACTCTCCAATCTGGCCCAAACTCCAGCGGTGTTAGATATTGTGTTCATAACTTCACTACTGTCAAGGATAGCTTTAGAAAACTATGAAAGTTAGGCCCCCGGTCGTCGCTACAGGAAAGCAATGATAGGTGCCAACATATGCTAGTAGTATCGCCCACGAGAATCGCGTGCCAGCCATGGCAGTTAGGAGCACTCATGGAACTGTAAGAGAACTTTTCTCATACGCGGTACAGTATGAATGAGCAGATGGTCAGATGGCCATCAATGGGTCATCGATACACTTGATGAGATTGAGGAAGACTGGACAGCTGCTAAGGGCTGGTTGTCGATGACTCCGGCGTTCTCCTCATGGTTCCGGGCTGTAAAGTTCTCGGTCGCCAAGTGGCCTTTACCAAAGACTTTACGAGAAGACTCCGAGCCCTACAGAATGCCGATTTGATGAATGTTTTAGCTACAGGAAACACAAACGAGATGAGCAACACGTCAATTTGACGGGGTCTATATTACGATGCTAAGCAATATTCAGCCCGTGTATAGCATCCCAGCACTTTTAAACTACAGAAAAGTGAGCAGCACTCACATCAGCACTGTCATTCTTGTCGACAATGCGGACAATGCCAGTGCAGTAAATATTTGCAGTGCTGTTGCTTCGCATGTTACTCCGTACGCTGTCGGCGGGAATATTGAACTACTATACAGAGTTTGGGGGTCAGGAGAGAAAAACATCACGACCAAAATTAGCCCTCCCGGAGATCATAACTTGTCTTCATTCCAACTGCGGATAAGCAACGGCTGACATGTTTATTCGGACAGGCCAGCGGTAGTGGGAGCAGCGAGCTTGGCCACACACCGTCTAGGATTACTAGACACGTCTGATGAAATAGTGGACGTAGGAGATCTGCGATGTCTATCTTTGGACAGGGCATATGCACGAGTTAGTGTGAAGGCTGTGTATAACGCTGCGCCTTACGAGGGCCATATCACCATTTGACAGCACTTGGCTTGCGATGTGCCCTGTGCGAGTCGACAACTGATGTTCGAGCCCTATCGCAAAGTGAATTCTTTAAACAGGCTTTCAATCCCATACACGCGCTACGAAATCCCAGTAGCTTCTTCTCTCACTGTTTGACTCCTCAGGCTTTCCAAGCATTGCGTAAGGACAACGACTGTTCTGCAAGTTTCGTTTTTGAATCCAGCCTACCCAGCAATGCTTTGACAAATCTAGCTACCAACCATTAACTACGTAGCAGACGTGTGTCTCATTAAACGGGTTATTGGGGTCAAGTCGATATGCATGCTTTGTTAATGAAAGGTTGCCACCTCTGAATATGAATGCGGCCTCTATTTAAAGCAGGGAAGCCATGTAGACAAATATGGATGGACTCAATTGGGGTGGGAGTCAATTGTCTGCTGGAGGTCTAGCTCCGACCAGAGAAGACTAGACTGACGTACAATATTGTTGGAGAATACAGGTAGCACACGTTATGAGGGATCATCAAAGCTACGATAAATCATTGGTCTCACAAGGAGGGTTGAGGAGTAAAAGCCACGGGATCAGCAGATGACGTGGGTCAGGGACTACCCGGGTTTCGCCGGCCTCCACAGCAAATATGCGAACGCCTGGGAAGGCTCCAGTACAAAGGATCAGATTGATCCGTTTCTAGAAGACTCTCTATCATATCCAACTCCGTCAGTTCAACTATTGCTGTGTACGTCGAAGCACCCTGTTTTCTGTTAAACACTGTACATGATTTACGTGAAGGAAAGCCTAGTATATGATAACAGGAGCATAAGAAGTCAACGAGCTGACCACAAGGGTCTAAGAAAAGAGAGAACGTCCAAACTCTGGCAAACTGGCGTCTGATACTGGTTGATTTATGAATATGAGAGAAGAATACGTACTGGCAGTTCAATCCTGGAACACAGCCTGGAACACAGCCGCGGACGAGTGGTTTTACGGTGGATATACCCTGATGACTTGCACTCGTAGGCAAATTGGTAGAGCGCATGGCTTTGCTCTACTGAACCTCACCGTCTCAAGAAGTAGGACCGGAAGCTGACTTACCAGGAGAGCAATAACGAGTAGCATGTAGCATAGGCCAAAGAGACACGCATGGCGTCAGCTCTACTCAGTCATCGTTGTCATTGCGCTCAGTCAGTTCTGCGTCATCACCGTACTTCGGACACTTTAACCCCTGAATATATACAAGTATAGTACTTCGCCCCATTTAAGAGCAGAGGGTTTTGGCCTATAGTAAGTACTTTCTATAGCTATAGCTCCAGGGCTTGGGTCCCGATCGGTAACGCCGTTCAAAACAAAATCCGTACTTCAAACGAGACTTCGGCCTTATGAAAACAGTGGGGGCATTCTTTTGTACTGTCTCTCGGCTGTTCTAGGCCCAATATCGTATTTTTTTCAGACCGCCTTGAGGCCCTGTAGCGAGACCCCTACGAGCCCTATAGCAAGACCCCTATGTGCCCTATAAAGAAGATCCCTTCAGGGCCTATAGGGAGACGAGGTCTTTACATCGTCCTAGCCCAACAGCCCGACCCGATCTAGCCAATTGACTTATATCATTTTGATCGCAGTTATCATCTTTATCACCTTCAGCTTTAAGATCCTGTATAAAGAGGTTATAGTTATTGCGATAGCAAGCTAGGCTTTAATTTAAATAGAGATTTGAACGGACCTGCGAGGTCCGTTCAAATTAAAGGCAGAAAACACCAGAAAACAGGTTAATCTATGCCTCTTTTAGTATGCCAAGACCCCCCTACTAGCTTAATATAGTAAAGCAGGTCTATAACAATCCGGCTTATAATAATAATATAGCTATAATAATAGAAACCTCTATATATCTCCTTTTTATACTAAAATCAGAGCTTGATCTAATAATAATAATATCGCTTAAATCCTGCTAACTAATATAATAATTAGGTATTTTATTATAATAGCTAGGCCCCGCAGCTAGTGAAAATTAAGCTACTATAGCTGCCTTTTTAATCTTTTAATAATATATTTACTATTTAAATTATAGCCTTAATATAATAAATTTCTTTCTTTTTAATTATTATAATAGCTAGCTATTATTATATTATTATAATTAAGCAGTATATAGTATTATAATACTAAAAGTGTAATTTTCTACTTATAAGCTAGAGTAAGCTTTCTATATAAGCAGAGTATAAGTTTAATTATAAGCTCTTATAGTTAATAATCTCTAAGTTATTTAGCATATATTATGCCTATTTAAATATTACTAAACTATTAAGATTATATAATAATTATAAGAAAGAATATTTAATATAATACCTAAAGCCAAAAGAGGCTTTTTATAAGTATTTAATATGCCTAAATAACTAGATAATCTTTATAACTAGTAAAATTATTATAAATACTACTAAAGCTCTTTTTATAAAAATAGATAACTTTAAGAACCTTAAGCCTTCTATCTTCTCTTATATATAGTTAGATAAGTTTAAATTGCACTATAAATTTAAGCGCTACTAGTAGTAAGAAGAGGTATAGTTTACTAATATATATAACTTTATAAAGTAACTTAACTATCTTTAATATATATATAAGAAGTTTTCTAATAAAGATATATATAATATTAATAAGACTGCCTTTTATTAAAAGGTATTATTAAATTATACCCTAGCCTATTATATATAATAAGATAAAAAGAAGAAAAAGATCTATATAACTATTTTTCCCTATACTAATATAACTAGCACCTATTAGCTACTGCTTAGTTAATTAATAAAGTAGCAAACCCTCACTACTTTAAAAAGAATTTGCAGATACTTATAGGCTTACTAGTTTATTAGTAAAATAATAAGACTATTTAAATAACTAGTATAATCTTTCTTAAATAGCTATAATAGTTTAATAGCTAGATAGGTAGTAGGAAGATTCTTCTTTTATTAGATAATTATAGTAGTTATAAACACAGCTACTAAAATATAATTAACTTAGGTATCTTATAAAATATTACTATAGAGTAGTTATAATAGGGGAAACCTAGTAATCTATAGTTACTTATATTATTATATATGCCAGAGTCTATATAGGATCTTCTATATATATATAGTAAATTAATAATAAGACCTATAAGAACCCTACTCTTAATATAACTTTAAAAGCTTAACTCTTTAAGCTTTAGTTTTATAAATTAATTAAAATTACTATTTATTTTATTTAATCTTTTATTCTTATTATATTTTAAAACTTCTTTTACTAATTACTTAAAATAAAATAAATACTAGAGAGAGATATATTATTATTATATTAATAAATACTAACCCTATAGTTAAAGAATTTAAAAAGGCTATAATTAATACTCTTAAAGAACTATTTAATATTTTAGAGATAAGTAAGACTTAGTCTCTTATAAATATATATAAATTACCTACTATTCTATTTATTAATACTAATAAATAGTATATAATATTAATTACTTATATTTAATAATTAGAAGAAATCTTATACTTTTAAAAAAAAAAAAAATAAAGCTACTTATATTATTAAGTAATAGCCTTTATATTAATTTACTATACTACTCTTATTATTGCTTTTTTTATAATTTATTAATAAGCTATAGAGATAAAATTAAAATAAAGAACTTAATTATCTTATTTATTTATCCCACTTTTTAAAAGAAAGATAATTAGCTTTTAGATTTTTAATAGGCCTTTTTAAGTATATTAAAAAGGTTTAAGAAGAATCTTAATAAAATCCTTTTTATTTTAAATTATATAGAAATAAAAAGATATATAAGATAGAAATAATACTTTAATAAATTAATATTAATAGACTAATTAGTTATAGAAAATAGTTAAATTATTTTTTAAAAATAGTTTATAACTTTAATTAAGAATATATTAAACTAACTCCTAATATTAGCCTATTAACTTAAGAAAATAAGATAAAAAGATATCTAATTTCTTAATAAGTTCTATAACTATTTTAATTTAATTAAGAAAAACTTTTCTTAAGTAATAAAAGAATAATATATCTTAACTTTTATATAAAGTTCTAAGAATTATTAAAAATATATATTATATATTAAGGATATCTAGTCTTAGCCTAAGAGTATTAGTTAAGATAATAATACTACTATTATAGAGCTACTCTTATATTTAGTAAGCTTTATTATTAGAAATATTAATCTTAGTATAGAAAATAATATAGCTAAGGTTATAAGTAAGGGCTTTAACTTAAGTAATATAAGTATAATAAATAATAATATAAGTATTAAGGGTTACTTATTAAATAGCTATAATTTATTATATTATTACTTAAGCCTTTATATTAATACTTTTAATATAAGTAACTCTATAGTAGATATTATAATATATAATAATACTATAAAAGACTTAAGTATATAAGATATTAATACTAATTATTATAAAAAAGTAAGCTTTATTATAGGCTATAAGAGTAGCTATTAATAGTATAAACTAAGTATTAAAGCTAACTAAAATATAGCTTAGTGCTAGTAGTTAGAGTTAGAATATATAGCTAGTATTAAGAATAGTATAGTACTTATTAATTATAATATAGTTAAGCTACTACTAGTTAATAAGGCAAGAGATAAAAGATTAGAATATAGTAGTTATAATAGACTCTAGTATTATTAGGATAATTTAGTAAGTCTTAATATAGCTATAGACCTAAGTGCAAGTATTAATTTAAAGCTTCTAATACTATCTCTTTAAATTAGCTTATAAGGCAATTAAAGAGATAATTATAATAATTACCTTATTAATTATATTATATATAGAAAGAAGAAAAACTATACTTTTTCTCTTATTTATACTAGTAATTTAAAAAATAAGGCTTTAGCTTTAAATAATAGCCTAAAGAATAGTATATTAGTTATTATAAAAGTAAGCCTTAGGGCTTTTTAGTATCTAATAGAGTATTACCTAAAGATTAATTTATTAAAGATATTAAAAATAGAGAGTGTATACTGCCTATTATTATATATAATAAGATAATAATAATAAATAACTTAGGTCTTTAGCTTAGGTTATTTATAAGTAAGAGTTATAAAAGCTAAGAAACTAGTGCTAGATCTAGCTTACTTAAAGAAACTGCTTTTACTAAAAGATAATATTACTATTAAATTACTATCTAATCTAGCTATATATTATACTATTAATAAAGACTAAGTAGGCGGCTTAATAGGCTAAAATAATAAGGAGATTATTATTATTTAAATTTATATTTATATTTATATTATTATTAAGCCTAAGCTAGGTTAGGTTCTTAAAGATATTATTAAAAAAGTAGTAACTAATAATAATAGTAAGATAATAGTAATTATAAATATTTATTTTAATTTCTATAAGTTAGGTAATAATATTTATTAATATCTATTATATCTTATTCTCTTATTATAGCTTCTCTAATATATTTTAATTAGTATTATTATAAATAATAGTCTGGCTAAATAAATATACACTTGCCTAGCTAGGGCTAGTTTATTAGAGATAAAGTATAGTTTGTTAGAAGAGAAGAACTAGCTAAAAATAGTAAACTAATTTAATACTAATTAAAAAAGGCAAATAGTAATAAATAATCTTTAATCTTTAGTTAAAGTAATAACCTTTATAATAAGAAATAATAAAATAAATAAGTCCCTTTTATAAGAAGATATTCCTAAAGCTATTATAAGAAATATTAGTAAATTAAATACTAAGAATCTTAAGTATATAAGTAAGCTAACTATTAGTTAAGTATATAAGAATAAGTAACTTAGACTAGAATTACTTAACTAACTTAATATATTATATTTAAGTATAAGAGCAGATAGTACTGCCTTAGAATTAATCTATATATAAGGCAGAGTTTATAAGAATTTAATATAAGATCTAATTTAAATTATTAAGTAAGGTTTTATTATAGGTATTAAAAAAAAAAAATATAATTAAATAAGATATTACTTATATTATTCTTAAGCTAAGTAAGATTAAATTTAAGTATAGCTAGGCTTTCTAAGCTATTAAGAAAAAGAAGCTAATATATAAGACTTTAAAGCTTTAAGACTAAAGACTTAATAAGATTAAGAAATTAAAGTATTATAAAAATTAATTAATTAAACTAAACTTATTTACTAGTCTATTATATATCTGCTATAAGAGTAATATTATTATTAATTATTTATTTATAAGTATATATCTTAAAGATTTAATTAATAAGTATTAATAGAGTTATAGTAGAGAAGGTAATTATATATTATTAAATATAGGTATAAATAGTATTAAAAAGATTAAAAGTGCTCTCTTTCTTATTAAAAGTTCTAGAATTAGTAATTAAGTAATATTTCTTATAAATATCTTATAAAATAAGAAAGCAGCTAAACTTAATAATAATAGAGTATATTTTAATATACTTATAGAGTTATAGCTACTTAATATTAATAATAGTTAAGTAAAGATTAAAAATACTAAATATATTAATAAGAATATTATTATAAGATAAATTAAAGATCTTCTAATTAAGAAAGCTTAAAAATAAGGCAAATATATATTAATTAATATCTTTTTAAATAGCCTTAAAATAAGAAGGTTTTATATTATATATATCTTTAAGGCAATTCTTAAGTTTACTTAGGGCAGTCTTTTAAACTAAGAATAAAATAGCAGAGCCTAAGTTAGGTTTATTTACCTAAGCTATTATATTATAAATAATATAACTAATAACTTACTTTTAGATAGTTATATATGCCTCTTTACTATTATACTTAAGGTAGCTAGAAAAGAGTTTTTATAAGTCTTAGGTTATCTCTTATTATTATAACTTAAAGAGAATAATAAGGCTAGTAACTTTAATTATAGCCTAAAGTTATATTATTATAATAAGTTAAGGTAGGCTCTTTTAAACCTCTTTAAGAAGACTTATATATTTAAGTTATTCCTCTTAAGCCTTATTATTAGGCTAAGGCTAGTCTTTATAAGAGTTTAAGCTAATAAGTGTCTTAAAATACTTAGGTTTATAGTCTTTTAGATAGATAGCTTAGCCTGTCTAATTAAGCTATAAGTTTAGCTTATAAGTAAAGCTTAAGTTAATACTATTAGTCTTATTTTAAGTATTAAAAGTAACTACTTAAGCCTAATATTAAGTTAAAAGGCTATTATTATAAGTCTTAAGGTTAGTAGTATTAAGATATAGGTTAGACTTTAAAACCTTAAATTAGGCACTTTTATTACCTTTATAAAAAAAGTACTAATATAAAATATTAATTTACTAAGATAGTATACTATTTAGCTACTTTTAGAATTAGATATTATTACCTCTTAGTTAAGAATTAATCTAATTATATAAGATTAAGAGATATTATTAAATAGTTACTTAATAAGTATAAATATAATAATAATCTAGCTTTTAATATATTAAATTATATATAATAAGGCTGCTAAGTAAGGGGATTATAAGCTCCTTAGGTGCAAGGTATTTAAGATATATAAGGTTAATTTTCTTAGAAAGTATTTTTAGGATTTATTAAATAAAAGTAGTAATATTATACTATTATTAAATAAAAAGCTAGAAATATAAATATTATAAGTAAGTAATAGTTTTAAATATAAGACAGATATAATTATAATTATTATAAACTAATAAGTTATAGGCTTTAAGATAAATAAAAGATTCTATAGTAAGATTAAGTTAAAATAAGAGTAATAAATTAAAAAAAGAAAAAGAATTAAAAATAAGTAAAGAATAAAAATAAGAGTTCTTAAATAAAAAGATTCTTCTAAAATAATTAATTAATAATAATAATAATACTTTATTAATTAATCTAAGAAATTATATTTAGCACTACTATCTAAATCTATATAAGTTTTAATAAAGTATCAGCCTAATATCACTACTAAAATATAAAGATATATAATTACTTTAATTTATAGGCTTTTAACTAGAGTTAAAGTAGTATCTCTAATTATTTATTATTTTCTAACTATTTTTATACTAATTATTAGCTTTTTATAAGAGTTATATTCTATAAGTTTTATAGGTTCTTAAGGCATTTAAGTTAAAGATACTTTTTACTCCTATAAATATAATAATATAGTCACTTTCTATCTTTACTAATTAGGTTAAGTCTTAAAATAGGGATTTAGTTAACCTTCTTATAGATTTTGCCTCTTCCTCTTTCTCTATTATTATATCTTTAATAAATTAAAGAATTATTAGTAAAAAAGTAGTAAGCCTGGTGTGAACTCTTATCTTCCTTAGAAAACTCGCGGCCTCTCTTCTAACTATAGGGCATTAAGTCCTAATACTAAGTAGCTAATATAACTATACTATTTCTAATATTAGGGATTACTAAAGTATAGAGGCTAATATAGCTTTATAGTTAGTCTTATAACTTAGTATAATAGGTTAATATGCGCTATTTTTCCTATAGTCAGGGAAATTATTTCTCTAAAGAGTTAAGATATAAGTAAAAATCTATAGGGGATTAATTTTCCTTTTACTTAGCTTATTTAAGGGATTATATTAGGATTAACTCTTAATTTCCTAAGTCTTTAATTAAGACTAGCATCCATTCCTTAAATGCCTCCTAATTATCCTTAGTAATATCTTATTTAATATCTAATAATTCCTCTAAGTATTAGTCCTATCTCTTATATCTCTCAGATTCTATATAATCTAAAGCAAAAAGAATTTATTTATAATCCTTTTAAAACTTATACTTAGCGCCTAAAAAAGCCCTCTATAAGTCTTAGATTTAATTATCCCTCTTTTAAACTATAGCTTATAAAGGCAGCTTAATAATATTCTTTAATTTTAAATTACTACTATTACTTAAGAATAATCTATTTAAGTCTTATTAGGCTCTTACTTAGTATTTAATATTAATAGTACTAATAAGTTAAAGAAGTTCCTATTCTTATTTATAGAGCTTTTATAATTCCTTAAGCTTCTTAATTCACTAGGTAATAGCAATTACCTCTTATATAATTATAAGGTCTTTGCTTAATAGTAGTAAAGTGAGGTCTTTTATAAGGCGAGAATCTTTAACTATATTAGAATACTTAGCTTCTCTAGCTATATTACTACTTTATTAAGTTATTAGTATTATTTTACTCTTAGATAACTATAGAAGAAGTTTTAGAATTATAATAGGGTTTTCCTAATAAGTCAGTTAAATAAGAGAGAAAAGGCAGGTCTTATATTATATAAAGACTAAAACTTATTAGATATAAATCCTATAATAATAGCAAACCTATAAAGAGGGGTTTATAGAAGTGCGGGGTTAGGTAAGCATTCTGCTGCGGCCTCTCTAGGCCTATAGACAGAATCCCTGTTATATTTATATTTATAATATACTTTCCTAACTAATATCTCTTTATATTAGCTTTATTAATCTTAATTCTATTAATCCTATTAATTAAGGCTAACTTAGTATTAATATTATTAAACTATACTTTAAGATAATAGATTGCCTTATATATTATATTAGCTCTGGTTTTATTTATAATTATTATTATTATAGCAATTACTTATAAGTTAATATATAATTATTTAATAGCCTTAAGTAATATAAGATTTAGCTTTTTAATCTCTATATTCTCTTTATATTTCACTTAGTATAAGTTCTTTATTAAAAGATTATAAAACTTAGCATACTATAACTTAAGATATATATTATAAAATATATAAATCTTATTTTTAATATCTTTTAGTAATATCTTATAAATATTAGTTAATAATTAAGCTTTAATATCTATAATAAATAGTTATTATAGAATATTATAGGCACTAAGTTTATTAATAAATTTATTATTAGCTTTAAGCGCTTAATTATATATTAAGACTCTTTTAATTAGTAAGGTAAGTGTCTTAATTCTATCTTTAATTATATTAGTCTTATATATTATATTTATTTTATTAATTATATCTTATTCCTATAGAGTTAGTAAATATTAAATATAATTAAATTTAAAAAGTATTTTATTAATTATTATATTAATTATATTAACTATGCAATTAATTTTAAAAATTTTATTAGTATTTAAATAGATATTAATAGTAATACCTAAATATTACTATATTTCTATTTATTAAAATAGTATTATAGTAATTAAGTTTAATTTTTATTTAACTTAATATAGATTCCTTAATATAAAGAAAGAAATAAGTAATTAGGCTAGTAATACTTACTTATTAATTAGATTTATAAGAAGCTTCTTATTAATAGCTTATAGCTTAATTATTAAATCTTTATAACTACTTTATATTAAGACTAATATTATCTTTATTAGTTTAGTATTAATAGCCTTAGCTATATAATCTTTAACTAAGTCTTTATATTATGCCAGATTGTATTTCTTAAGTTCTATAATATAGGAGACTATATATTATAAAAGGCCCTTTTATTTCTTTATTAAGAGGTTATTTTATATTTAACTTAGGACTTTCTTAGCTATTAGTATTAATATATAAAAGTCTGCTCTCTTAATTATAGCCTTAATATAATTTACTAATAGTACTATTATATATTTTAAATATAAATATAATATATAATAAGTTTAATAAGTTAATAGAGTGCAATTAAAAGGCATCTAATAAAATAAGATAAAAAAAAGAAAGAGAATATATCTTTATATAAGTTAATATAATAAGATAGTAAGCTACTTTAACTATAGTTTAGTTTAATTAAGTAAGTAAGGTAAAATAAAAGAAGTATTATTAGATAAAAGTAGGAAGTTATTATTAAGTTAATATAAAAGAGTAAGTTTTAAAGCTAAGTTAATCTCCTAAATACTATACTATAGCTCTAATTTTATTTATCTTTAAATATCACTTTAAATTTAATATATAAATTAGAGTTATATATAACTCCTAACTCTATAGCCTTTTAATTAAAAATTACTTATATTAGTATAACTTTACTCTTAAGTTTAATACTAATATATATATTATTTCTTTTTAATTTAATTACTTAATTAAATTAAGCTTATAGTTTATAATAAGTTAAGTATCTTTATATATATAAATTAAGTTACTATATATTTATATAAGTTCTCTTTTCTTATATTATAAGTTATACTTATAGCCCTATTCTTTCTATTTAATTAAATATTCTAATTAAAGGTGCTATACTTAATATATTATTTATCTATTAATAAGTTTCTTAATCTTATATTCTTATTAATTCTTTAATACTAGTTCTAATAATTCTTTAATTCTATAGTATAGATTCTCTCTTTTTAATACTAGAAATAATTATACTACTAATATAATATTATAAATTTGCTATTCTATTAGTAAGTCTAGCTTATATACTAATATTCTAACCTATTTAATAACTTTAAAAGAATTAGCTTATTATTAAGTCTATTTTTTAAATAGTCTTTTTAATAAATAATAGTTATTATAGAGCTATAGGAATATCTTATTACCTAATTTAAACTTTATTAACTAATATTTATAATTATATACTCTTTTTATTACTACTATTATAAATATTATAATATATCTTGCTTCTTTCTTATATAAGTACTAAACTATATCTAGAGCTGCCTAATTAAACTTATTATAGCTATTAATTAATATATTAAGTATTAAATATAGCTTAAAGCCTAGAGTAAGCTTATTTAGGCTTCTTTTAATTAGTATACTTATAGAATTATTTAAAGCAAATTATAATCTAAGTAGTATATTAATTTAAGAAATATTAGATATTATATTATAAAAGTATATAGTAATTTTAACTATCTAATTCTTTTACTTATTAAGCTTATTAGTTTATAGGTAATATATTATATTATATACTAATATTAACCTAATTAGTTTAAAAAGATATCTTTATATATTTAAATAGAACTTTAGATTCTAATTACTAATTATAATCTTAAAAAACCCCTAATTATAGAGTAGTAATATTTATAATAGCAGAACTGCCTATTACTGCATAGTATATATTATAAATCCTAGAATAAGTATTATTTTCTTTAACTATTTATATAAGATTATTAATAAATAATTAAAGTTAGTATTACTTTTATTAAGTCTTTAGAAAGAATAGTTTAACTTAACTTTTAATAGTCTTATTATAAAGTCTATTATAATTATATAATATAATTAAATTAGTAAGTTAATTAGGTTTAGTTTACCTAGTTTCTTTTATCTATTTATTGCATTCTATAGGCAAATCTTATAATACTATATCTAGTCCTTAACTTATCTTAATATTTAGTAAAATAATAGTCTATTAAGTCTAGCTATTATCTTATAGACTTTAGTATAAAAGTTCTTATTATATAGTTCTTTTAATATAATAAGTATATAATTTTAAGGAATATAAAGTTATTAATAATCTCTCTTATCTAATTAATATAATAGTCTATTATCTATTATAAATATAATTTATAATTATCTTATTAATTTCTATTTTTTCTTTAATCTCTCTATTTCTTTTAAATTAACTATATTATTAATTTTAGCTATAGTAGTAGTATTTATCTCTAGATTATCCATCACCTGCCTTATTTAGTTATTCTTATAATATTCTTTTAAAAATTTAATCTTTATTTTAATATTTATCTTTACTATTATTATACTATAATAACTATATGCCTATATATTATCTAGCTCACTTTATACTTAGATTATTAAGTTTATATCTTATTACTAGTTATATTTCTTCTTATTTATTATAAGAAGCTTAGATAGTATATTTAAGACCTAATTTATTTTATTAGGGATATATTATATATTAAGTTAAAATTAACTTAAATAGATTAATACTACTATTAACCTGAGATTTATCTTTATTAAGTCTAATATTAATATTATTATATAGTTAACTATTCTTTTAATTATTATATAATCTATAAGGATTATAATAGGTTTTTTAGATAAATTAATTATAACTCTTAGCTTATAATAGACCTAAATAAGGCAAGTAACTTCTAATTCTATAAGTTAATATTTCTATTCTATTTAAGAGAGTAATTTACTAAGAAATAAAATAAGTTATATCTTACTAATTAGTATAATATTATTATTTAAAATATTATCTTAAAGATAAAAGATAAATAAGCCTATTCCTCTATTACTAGTATTTAATTTATAATAAATAAGTCTAATAAGGTTATAATAATATAGAGTTATTTTATTTATTAAGTATTCTTATAAAATCTAAAAGGAGTTATATTCTAATTTTAATAGCTTAAATATTACTTATTTAACTTTAGTTATATAAGCTTTCTTATTAATCTTTTTAATTATTTAACCTTCTTATTATAGTCTTATAAGTAGTTTCTTTTTCTATTTCTCTAATAGCTCTACTTTTATTTAAAATAATAGTATAAACCTTTAAAGGAAAATAGCTATATTAAGATATATTTTAAGGGATACTAATATATCTAGCATCTTTATCTTTCTTAATACCTCTATTTTATTTTTTATAGTATTAAGCCTAAATATATTTATTTTAAAGCTTAGTAGTTTTATTAATAAGTAGTAAGTAAATAATTTTTTAAATAATAATACTAATTATATATATANNTNNNCTNAATATTCTAANAAAAGATAGTTCTCTTAATAGGCTCTATCTAAAGATTCTAGTAAATTAGATAGTATTTTCCAGCTATTAAATAGTTACTAAGATTACTAGCTAGAGTCTTATAGTTAAGGATTTTAAAAGCTAAGATAAGTAGATTCTACTAGGCCCTGCTTTTTA